>VWYN01000297.1:529442-580169 GCA_013400075.1 Hippolais icterina | reverse complement strand
TTAAATAAATTAATATAAAATAACAAATTATAATTAGCTGATAATATATATGTTCATAAATTATATATTCATAAAATATATATTCATGTGGCTGCATTTGTGTGTATTTGTGTCCTCATCAGTGTGCAAAATATTCACAATTTAATGGAGGAAAACACACATACGAGTGAATTATTTTCTCTAGAGGAAACTTCATTTGACCCAAGGGAAGGAGTTACCTGAACCCAGAACCAGAGCTGTTCTCCCCAGTGTTTCCTCTCTGATCCAAGAGAGGATTGGGACCAGCTGCATCACCGAGCTCCTCCTCTCCCCCAGTGGAAGATGAGGAGAGCTGTCCTTGGTTTAGACCAGGCTTATCTGCTGGCCTAACATCGAAGGCTGCATTGCAGGACTTAATTGAACTTCATAATTAGCCAGGAGGAAGTTTACCCTGACCAGTCAACCTCAGCAGAGAGGGAATTCATTAAACAGCTCTGGTTTGCCAAGCACAAGGCTGATTTTGCAAGTCAAAGAAGGTTTTTGTTTTTAATTGCATTTTCTTTAGTGGTTTTGCCAGGAAAAAATCCATGCGTGTCCTTTCCAGCAGAGACAGGCACTCGGCCTTCCCAAATTTTTCTTCTTGGCTCTAAATCCAAGAGATTGACTGATTCCCATGTGACACAATGACATGCAGAGCAGGGAATGGGGAAGCTGGGGCTGATCCTGAGTGTTGCTGCCCAGGGAGGTTTGCAGGGGAAGGCAGAGCCCTCTGTCTGCAGAGCCCACGGCAGAAAGGGAGATTGTCTTGGCTCCCTCCTGCTCCTTCACAAGGCTTCCAGATCCCTTTCCAAGGAAGGCTTGGCACAGGAAACTGGCACCAGGGGCTGCAAGGCCTGAGCTTCCATTTCCCAGCACAGTTCAGCGTGGTCCTGTGCTGGTGCTGCTTTCTCACCTGCCTCACCCCAAACCTCCTCCCAGGAGCTGGTTTAGCCCATCATGGAACGGTTTGGGTTGGGAGGGACATTAAAGCCCATCCAGTCCCACCCCCGCCACAGGCAGGGACACCTTCCACTATCCCCGGGNGACATTACAGGGCATTTGGAGATGGGATAGCTTCTCCAAAGCCCTGAGGGATGCCCTTCCCCTTTCCCAGCAGAGGCTTGTGAGCAGGTCATTGCCATCCCTCTCTTTTCCCTCCTGATGGATGCTGTGCTGTTTCAAGTTTAGCATCAGTGCGTCTGTCAGAAAAATTAATTTTTGTAATTTAAAAAAAATAATAATTTTTTAAAAATTAAGGTGCTGGAGCTAGATATGTTCCTTCTTCTGCTTCTGCATCCTGGTTATTCCCAGCCAGCTCTGCCTGAATTTCCATAGCAGCTGAATAAAGCAAACCCCGCCATCATCATCCTCACAGAGCTGAGGCGCTGCAGAAGTTCACTGCTCCTGAAGTTCCACCAGGAAATTCCTTTGGCTCCAGGGATGGCCTATGTGCCAGGAGCTGCAGGGCTGTGGGGAATGAGTTCCATCATCAATGGGGGCATGTGAGCAATCCAGCCTGTGTGAAAGGACAGGCCTGTGATCATTTCAAGGATGAAGGAGTCACGCACCAGGAAGAAGAAGATGCAGAAAATCACGTATAAAGAAGAACAAAGGATGGTAAACAACTTCAGAAATGTGGGAATCAGAAGAAAAAATTATATGCATAATTTTGCTGTGTATGTAAGAAGAATCAACCAATAGGGACAAAGAGACTAACACGTGCTTCTAGGGGTAACCAATTGTAAAGTAGTATGAAACGTGTGATTAAGGCTAAGAATTGTATAAAAGAAACTGGGAAATCTATTAAAATGGCCTACTTGGATCATATTGATCATGGAGTAGCGTCCTTCTTTCTTTTCACACAGGGCTGCAGGCCCAGGGCTGCCTCCTCCTCCACAGGGATTTTCTCCATCCAAGAGCAGCTGGAAATCCAGTTCCCTGGAGATGCAGAAGGGGACTGGCTTCTCCAAAGGCAACAACACCTTCTGACTGGAGGCTTGGCCCTACCTGGCACTGGGGGTTCACCAGGTGGCCCTGTAGGGCTTTCGGAGCTAGCAGGATTCCCCTCTTTCCTCCTGGATGCTCCACTTGCTGCTTTGTGCTTTCAGTTCCAGTTCTAGGAGCAAACCCAACCAGAGACTGGGAAAAATTCATTTCATGTTCCTTCACTTCACTCTGCTGCATTTCCTCTCCAGATCAATTTTCTTGGCAGGGTCTAAAGCTGCTGGTGGCTTCCTCAGTGATGTTTCTTCAACAGGGAGAGAAGTTACTTTGAAAAATCCAAACATCTCAGGCTCTCGTGGACACACTGGGGAAGAGGAGGCAGAAATTGAGGGGATCTGGAGGCTTGGCCTCAGGACTTCCATTAAATCTTGTCCTTGGGGGGCTGACCTCAGTGCAGGTGACATTTTTCAGCCCCTCCATCCCTTTTGGGAAGCACCATGGGGATAAATAATGCACTGCTGGACAGGGGTCGGGTCAGGTCATTCTGCAGGACCTTCAGGGATTGCGTTTCCCTGGGCAGCTCTGGCTAGAGCTGAGCCAAAGTCAACAAGAGGAGCCCATCCCACCCTCAGAGCGGCATTTCCCCAGGCACAGGGGACTTTGGAGCACACCCAGGGATTCTGGGAGCTGAGGTCACACCAGAGGAGCCAAAATGAGCCGGGGGACAACAGTGTCTCCTTTGGGTGCTGAGCCTCATTTTTGGGGTCATCACTCCTTCAGCCAGATGTCAAGAGAGCCCTCTTGTAAACACCTCAAAATCCCATTTTTTCTCCATTCCTGGAGAAAAACCCAGCTGCATGTTCCCATTTTGTTGTATTTTCATGTAGGGAAGGAGAAGTGTGGGAGCTGCAGACAGGCCCTGGCTGGGGACACCAGGATTGGGTTTGCCACAGCAGGAAACAACCCCAAACCTCTCACCTGAGCCCAGTAGGGAAAAGACCTACTTCTTATATTTCCTTAGTGCTCTTTCCTTGGAAAAATAAAAGAGATGCATCAGAGCCCTCAGCCCCAGAGCAGTGAGAGCTCAGCCTTGTCGGAAACAGCCCCAAATGGGATTTGTTTTCCAATGGATTTCTGATGGCAGCTGTTATCCATGCAGGCTGAGGAGCCAGCATGCCTCTGCATGCCTTCAGCCCATTACCTGCAATTCCCAAGCCTTATTTTCCAGATGGAGAAACTGAGGCACTGAGCTCGAGCTATTCCCAGGTCGATACAGAGGTTGGGCCTCTGATGGGGTTTGTTGGGTTTTCCTGACGAGGATGTGCATTAATTTAGGAATTTAATATTGAGTTGGATGGCAAGTGGTCCCATTCCCTATCCCAGCTTCCTGGGAGAGCCAGCACAGCTCTCAGCATCAGCATCATACAGGCTGCACAATCCTGGGGCTTTGGGAATGCTCTCCTCGGAGACAACAACTCCCACCTGCTCACAGGAATGCTGGAAAGTCTTCATTTTCCTGCAGAAAGGAAATAAAACTAGAAAATTATGTCCTGGAAAAGAAACATGCTGACCCATCTTGCTCTGGGTCATGGGTGCCTACTTGGATCGGAATACCTGCATTGGAACACCTGCCTCGGAACACCTGCCTCGGAATAGTTGCCTTTATTTGATGGGATTGAAATGAGTCTGTTTAGACAGGGATGCACGAACGTGATGTGGGAATGAGGAAAAACCTTGGATGGTTTAATTCCCTGCACTTCAGGATTTGTCCAAGGGAGACCACAGAAAACTCCCCTGTGCCCCAGGGATATGAAAAGAGCTGGAATCCATTAAAAATCTCAATACAAACAAACAAAAACTTGGCCAAATCAGTGCCCAGGATATAAAAATGATTGTATGAATTAATTTGCTGAGTGTGGCTGTGCTGTACCAGATCCCAAATGTGGGGTTTGTCTGTAAGGGTTTTGTCATGGGAATTTGGATGGATATTTTATTCTTTTGGAGTGTAACTGTGATCGCTTCATTTTACTCATCAGGAGTGCTGGTAGCAAAAGATTTTAGGATCTTGGAGCAGCTCATTGCCCCGCATTAATCTCACCCCCGAACCCCACACATTAAACCCCTACAACCCAATTTCCATTTTCAGAGTTGCAGGGGATGTGAAAAAGAGGAGGGAAACAAGGGTTTGGCTCTTGACGCTCGTTCCTGGCATCTCTAAGGAGAGGGATTGGGGATGAGGTTCTCCATCCGAAGGGCTGCACTGCCATCTCCAGGCCCGACTGCACAGCCCCGGCTGCAGCTCCAGCCCCATCCCCATCGCTGTGGAATTATCCAGCTGTGCTGGCTGGATTTTAACGTTAGGAAAAGCAGTCAAATATTTTTGTTGAACAATATTTTAACAATAATTTAATTTAAAATCTCGCTCACCTTCTTTTCCCTCTAAGGATTTATCACTGGGAAAATCTCCAGCCTGGGCGTTTTGCTCCAGCACAGGTGTGGGTGCTCACAGGAATGGTGGGATGCAGGGATCCTCCACCAGGCTGCTCCCAACCCTTTCTGCATCCCCCAAATCCTAGGGAAAAGCATAGTTTTCTTGGAAAATTGCAATTTTTTCTGATTCTCCTTTTTTTTTCCTGCATGCAGAAGGTCCCTGGTGGAGGCTGTGTGTTTTTGGCCTTTGGTGCCACAATCTCCAAATCCAGGTGCCCCCCAGTGTCGTCCACCCTGCTCCACTCCATCCATACGAGCACCTCTGCTCCAAAAGGGTCTGGATGCGACCCCAAAAGCTTCGGATCATCCAGGCACGGCCAGGGCTGCAGCATCCCCGGATACCCATGAGATGGCACTGGAGCCGCAGCCTTGGTGCTGGGAAAAATCCACTTTAGGGATTTGGTCCCAAAAATTTCCTGTGCTCCAATATCTGACACAGGGCCGGGGTATGTTATGTTTGTTAAGGCAGAGGATGTTGGAAATCCCAGGAATTGAGGCATGGGGAATGCAGCAGGTCAGAGCTGCCAGGGAGTTCTTTGCACACTTGGTTTATTCCTGGCCACGGAACCGATGCAGGAACTGCCAGGCTGAGCCAGAAAACCCCAAACTGCCCCAGAAAAGGGGCTGAGTGCACAGAGCAGGGGCTGGTGGGGGATTGGGCTGCTTAAATGTGAATTCATGCCTATGTTAGCGCCTTTCACCCCATTCCAGGGCCTCTCTATTCCCAGCAGGTGTCCAAGCGTTTATTCCTGCCTGGTTCCACTCCCCAGCCTCCTGCTGTGGACACAACTGGGATCCCATGGATGTCCCAAAATGCTGCCCAGCCCTGCTGGCACCTTGGAATCTCCTGAGCTTTTCGACGTGGTCACTGGGGCATGATCTGAGATGATCCCGTGACCCTACAGGCTGTGGTGTGAACATCCCCTCCCTCAGGGTGGCTTTGGGGTTCACCTGCAACATTCAGACCCCGCCCTGAGGCAAATCCTTGGAGGTGGAGAGGTTGGATCATCTCACCAGATGTCAGGTGAGCACAAATTTTGGAGGGACGGGCAGGTCAGCACAGACACCTGGGAATGGCTCTTTGTGAAGTCAGGACTTGCAGATTCTCAAAAATACCCCATAACCTTCCCCAAAGTTCCTTCAGTCCTGTCCTTCCAAAGGGGCTGGGGCCAGGGCCATGCAGGGGTGACACGGATGTCCCACTGTCACGGCACGGTCCCTTTGGCTGTGCTCCACAGGTGCACTGTGCTTCCCACGGCATCAAATCCCAGAACTGTCTTGGAAGGGGATGTCGCCCTGCTTTTTGAAGCCTCCTGATGTTTACATTCTTGGAGTCAAGAGTTCCCACACTTTTTACCAAAACACCATGTGTTTTGCACATTCCTTCTTAGAGGAAGAGAAAATTGACAGACTGTTCACCTGGCCAGTGTAGTTTAAAGGAGGGATGTGATGACATCCCAAAGACAACTCCAATACACTCTCACTTTAGAGAATCTATAAATTCTGAAAAACTGTAAATAAAAGTCTTTTTTACCTTAAGTGACTGAGCATGTGGTGTATGCTCATTTCGTGACAAGGGGCCTCAAAGCTCTTCCTGTTCCACCCCACAGCAGGGACACCTCCCACTACCCTGGTTTGCTCCAAGCCCCATCCAACCCGGCCTTGGACACTTCCAGGGATGGGGCAGCCCCAGCTTCTCTGGGTAACTGGTGCCAGAGCCTCACCACCCTATGTCCATGGGGTTATTTCCCTCAAAATACACCACAGGGACTTTTGGGAAGAGATTTGGCACCCCAGGGTGTTAAATTTACCAAGCCCTGAGTCCCATTTCCAAGTTCCATCACCTCCCCATCTCTAACCTGAAGGTTGTTGCTCATGGATGCTGGAATCTGGCTGTTGGGGCCAAGGAGAGGCGTTCCCAGGTGTTCAGGAGTACCTGGCACAGGGATCACGGTGGGAAAGCCTCCCCCCAAAGCCAGGGATTCCTGTCTCCTCACATTCCATGCTCTGCATTCCTGCAGACACAGACATGGGAGCAGTAATGGGATTAACGGACGTTTTCCCACTGGAACTAAACAAATAATGGAAAAAACCCCAACACTGGCACCAAAACACACACATTGACATCAAATTCCCTGGAAAACCCCAGCAGGGAATGCCCCCAGCAGGAGCACCCCCAGGGACAGACCCCTGGGACGCTGCCTGTGTGGAGCTCTGCTCTGCACTCAACACTCCAAGGGTTCCCACTCGCTGCCATATTCCCAAGGGAAAACGAAGGGAATTCTGTCCAGGCCCCTCCTCTGTGCCCTGTTTGCATCTCAGTGCTAGGGAACTGAAATAAAGACATGAAATTCAACAGTAGTGAGGCAGATTTTCTTCCCCAAATCCTCCTTTCATCCCTGTGTTTGACTCCTGGAATTTTTCCAGGCTGCCTGTTCTATCTGGGGCATAAATACATAGAATAAATATATTAAACAAACACATAGAATCAATATATGTAATAAATACATAATAACACATATAATAAATACACATAATAAATTCACATAATAAACACATATAATAAATATGTATAACAAATATGTAATGACACATATAACAAATGTATATAGTAGATATAATACAGATAATAAATGCATATAATACATATAATACATGTCTATACTAAATACATAATGACATACAATAAATGCCTATATAATAAATACATATACTACATATAAAATAAATGTAATAAGCATATAATAATATATAATAAATAATATATAATAAATAATATATAATAATAGGTAATGAATAATATATGATAGGTAATAAAGTAATATAATTAATATAATAAATATAATACCTATAATAAATATATAATACAGAGAGTAAATGCATATAATACATAATAGTACATATAAAAAATATATCATGCAGATATTTAGGGCATAAATACATCACAGTTTTTACTATATGTACACACACTCTATATATTTTATAAATACATATGTTATAGAGTTGTTATATGTTATATACATCCAGGCTACTCCACAAATGGAAACTCATCAAGCTCTATCTTCCAGATAATGATTTCTATTCTTATTTTTCTTTATCAAGCTCAGGGAAAACAATTAAATCTTCTCCCAAATAATAATGATAAAAACAAAAAACCCAAACAACAAACCCTGCAAGAAATCCGAGCCCACATTTAATCTGTAGTCTTCAAAAGTTTCTTGGAAAGCTTAATTAAATGGGAATTCATCTGTGCATTGGCTCTGCCTTGTAAAGCCTGATAATGCCGGAATCTTAATTAAAAAAACGAATGCAGCTTTTGGTTTTTATTCTGCCACTTCAAGGGGAAAAAGCGCCAGGCAGGGCTGTCAATAGAGCTGAGAGACGCCTCAGCCCCACATTGATTTTGTTGTGCTTAAACTCCCACTGTCACTTCCAGGGTTCATATTAAAATTATTCCCAATTTACTGATTCCTTGGCTCTAAAGAAGGAGTTTTAGTGCCTGAAAAAGTTTCATCCCAAAAGTTTAATCCCAAAGCTGTAACCCTGGGCTCAGCATCTCCCGTGGTGAGGGATATTGGATCCTGCAGTTCCTGACTCCATTTGGAGTTTCCCAACAACCTTCAAAAAGCACTCCAGGACAGGGATGGGCTCCTCCCCCATCAAATCAGGGTTATTTTTATAGAAAATTGGAGATTAAAGTTCTCCTGACCACTGGAGAGGTTCCTGTTGGGTTGAGAGGGGCTTTTCCCTCTCCCTCCCATCAGCAGCATTTCCCTGCACTTATCCCCAAATTTCCTCAGCACTGATGGACCCTGAAAACCATCCCAGGTCCTGCCCTGTTCTCCCCAAACTCCCAGTTCAGCCCTTTTCACATCCCATTCTGGGGACAACCTGGCAGGAAACCGGGAATAAACACCCACCCCAAGCCTGAGAGGTTCCTTCCAGAGCACGTCCCAGGAACGCAGTCCTTGGGACAATGTTCTGCTGCACAAAAATGCCAGAAAAAAGCCAATTTCCTAAAGCCCCTACTGTGCTCCAGCCTCCGAGGAAGTTCTGGAGAGTCTTAAGTGGATTTGGTGGGTTTAGATAACATCGAGATAACAACAACAGGGCTTTAAAGCTTCCGGGGAAGAAAAATGTTGACAGGGAGAAAATCAACCTGCTCCTGGAGATATTTTCCCATCTCAGTATCTGCTGGGGTGCTGCATTGCTGCATTGCTGCTGGGAGATGGGGTTTTTTGGGAAAAGCCTCATTTGGATGTTTTTCTTCCACCTTTGTGCTGCATTTCAATGGGGAATATGGAAAAGTTGTGCTGACTTTGCTGCTGGATTCGGTCTCCTTCCCGCTCCAGACAGTGATATAAGGATCTCTTTAATGCTAATTAATGCGACGACACAAGGAATTAATTCTGTATTAGGCAAAGCTGTTAATTATCCCCAAATAAAACAAAGGAAAAAAGGGAATCAATGCAGGGAGAAATGACAACCAATCCTTGGCTTCCCTCTCCGCATCCCTCCCAATACCCTGCTCTGGAAAAAGCAGCCTCAGGAACGTCTTCTGGGCAGCCCTGAGGGCTTCAGGTTCAGTTTGGAAAGAGAAGGAATTCTTCCCTGCCCTTGGAGGGAGCTCCAGGTGCTTGGCCAAGGATGAATGGCATCATCTTCCTTTTATCCACAGGGAAAATGGCAGCAGGGTTGTCCCAGGGACATTTTTGCCCTCCCAAGGAGGAGGTGGGATTCAGCCTTGGATGAACAAACACTGACAAATACAACCACAAAGTCACGATGGGGAGTTCAGGCCTTGAAATTCCCATTGTTGGAGATTCCCATTGCTGTCAGATTCCCATTTCCTTGAGGTTTTAATTGCTTTTGAATTCCCATTGCTTTGGAATTCCCATGTGAGATCCCCATTGCTTTGATATTCCCATTGTTCTGAGATCCCCATTGCACTGACATTCCAGTTGCTTTGGAATTCCCATTTACTATGAGATTCCCATGGCTTTGAGGTTCCCATTGCTTTGAAGCTCCCACTGCTTTGGAATTCCCTTTCTGTGATATTCCCATTGCTCTGAGATTCCCATTCCTTTGAGATTCCCATTGCAAAAGGGAGCCCATCCAAGGGGGTTACAAAAGCAGAGTCTCCCTTCCCTGTGCCTCAGTTTCCCATGGGATGCAGGTCCGTCACATTCCTGGGATTCCTCTCTAGCTTCCCCAAATACTGATTTAAATGACATCACAGGAACTGTTGTGTCTGAAATGCTCCTGACAGGACCGTGGTCCATAGAACACCGAATTTGCTTTAGAAAGGAGAAGCAATTCCTGGTTTTTAAACTCTGTTCCCCCTTTATCCCCTGATATTGATTCCGGAATAATGAGACAAGGGAGATTTAAAGGTGGATTTTCCTCCTTTTTGTTGCTAAACTGAACAGGGATAAAAGATATAAAATTTTCCAGGTGTTTGGGACTTAGTGGCTGCTGGGATCTGCGGGTGTGCACACCCTCATGACTTATCCAGCCATGTTATCCCAAAATTTGGCACAGGCTGGGGGTATCAGTAACCAAGCCCTTGATGCTCCACCCAGGGTTTCTCTCCAATGGGGCATTTTGCACTTTGCAGCTCTCCCTCTTTATGGATTAACTGCATCCACATTCTTCCATCCACCTCATGCCCAGGGAAAAGAGCAAAGGGAGCCTTTTCCTCCTGGAACACGAGGAGAGGAGAGGAGAGGAGAGGAGAGGCAGCATTCCTCTGCCAGCCTGGATGAGCCTGGCCTGGCACATCCCTTTTTCCTGCCTGGAGCTGCCTCCAAACACTTGAGGAGCAAAACACAGGATGAGCAAAGTGCTCACGGTCATTGAAACATTCAGGTTTGCAAATAACAGCAAAAATTTGGGGCTATGCCTCCCCCTTGAACATTTTTCCTGCTTTGTCTGATGCCAAAGGTTGGGAAAGGATGTTCTGCACTTTTAGTTGGAGTGGGTTTTAAGTAAGCCAACTCCACCAGGGTGGGTTTTAAGTAAAACTGGGTTCTAACCCTACCTGGATCTACCTGGAAGGTGCAGAGCAGCTCTGGGCTCATGCTGCTGCCCTGCAGCCCAGATCAGTGTCCAGGAGGAGATTTTAGGGTTTCACGGATGGACAAGGAGAAGATGGATGTCCTTCCTATCCCCATGCAAGATCCCAGCAGGAGACAGGGAGCACCGCCAGCCAAAAGCAGTGAAAACAGAGGGAATGGAACGGTTAATGCTGTCCTTAACCCCTCCATCCCACCCAAAAAACCATAAAAACAAGGATGCAACCGGCTTGTAGGAAGTCAGATCAACTCCTAAGCTTCTCCAGGCAGCTTTTCCCTCCTCTCCCCTTTCCCAGAGCGTCTCTCCAGAGATTAGAGCTCTTTCATAATGTCCTTCCCTGTCTATTTGCTGCAGGAGCCGGATGAGCCTCGCTCTCCCTTCTCCCCTTTCAATGCCATTAAGAACATCCCAGGCTGGCTTTTCTCCTACAAAAGGGGCTTTGGAAAAACCAGCTCATGGCTTATTTCTCTTAACTTGTTTTTGCTTCCCCTCTGTCTGTGAGGGTGGCTGGGGAATGAAATCCTGCTCTGCCTCCACGGGGGAAGGTCTGGGGGGTTTGGGTGCTTCGACTCCAAGTTGGTGGCTCTGAGGTCAGGAGGATTTGGGGGTGGAGCAGGAAGGGGCTCTGGGCTCTCAGTTTGGATAAGCAGCTTTGGGGAGTCTTAGAGCAAGGAAAATGAAACAGGCCCAAGCTCCTCAGCTTGGAATTAGAGAGGGGATGGCAAGAGATGGAGGCAAGTGGGGAATAATGCTCCTAATTCTGTCTGGGTGAGGATAAGTGCATTAATAACACTCCTTTTTGGTCAAAATATGCACTGAAATTATGGATAATCCATAAACAAGGAGCTGGGCAGGACAAGCATCCCCCTCTTGTCCTTACAGCTCTTCAACCCTCCCTAAAACCAAGCAGCCTTGAAAGGGTTAAAAAGCACCCTTGCCAAATTGGCATTAAACTGTGCTAATGTGGGCTAAGTGACAGTTCAGGGGAACAGAGAGGAGAAAAATGATGTGCCATGTATTTATAAATAATAAAGGGTAATTTATTAATAATCTGGAATTGAACAAAGAGTCTATGAAGCCAAATTAATTATTACTTGTGAAGTGCTTCAGAGATTACTGGATAAGAGCTGCTACAGAAGTGAGAGGTGTTGCAAGGGAAATGGATCAACATCCAGCAGGAAAAACCCCTGGCACCACATGCCAGGGACCTGGTGGGATGTGCTGCCAGCCCAGGGGGTGTTTAAATCCCCAGGGACAGAGGGCTTGGATGCAGGATTGGAATTGTTTCCTCCCAGCACCAGGTGCATGGGGACAGGGGAGGTGTCACCCCACCCCTGGGGAAGGGCATCTGGAGGGGAGGGATGAGCCCTGTGGCCTGGGAATGGTGTGGGACCCAGCTCCTGATCCTGCTGGGAACAGGCAGCACCATCAGTGCTGGGTTCACGCTTCAGCACTGGAGCTCGGATGAAATGGAAACCATCACTAAAATTAATCTTTTTTTTTAGCGAAATTAGACAAATTTGGCAAATGAGCAGTTCCCAGCCTCTTGCTCCCCCTTTTCTGCTCCTGAACAGAAGAAGAGGAGGAGAAAACCTTCCTGAATGCTCAAAGCCTGCAGAGGGAAGAGAACAAACAATGCCCACCTTTTACTCCCAACAGCACACTCAGCACTGGTCTCTGTCTGGAGATGATTTCTGGGGAAAACCATCTCTGACAGCCCAAAAATACTTCCTTGCCCCAACTAGCTCCCCCTTAAGGCTCCAATTTTATTTCTACCCAGAAGAAAACACAACACCAGACAATTAGCAAGACATTAAATCCATTTCATCCGGCCTTGAGTGAGTTCATCTCACAAAACACCCCTGACAAAGAACCTCATGGATGAGACTGAGCTGACCTTCTCCTCCCGTGGGAGCTTGTGGGGTCCTTCACCATCACCAAATGCTTCTGGATGTGTCATCCTGGCATGGAGAGGGCCTGCCAAGGTGTTCCAAGGACACCCCACCCCCCTGTGCCTCTAATTGCAGCTGGCAGTCTGGTTTGAAAGTGCACCTTGAGTGTTATTTAAGCCCCTGCCCATTAAGCCTGGCCTAGTTCTTGGCTGGGACCCGGTTCACTAGACCCTGCCTGAAAATTTGTGGGAAAACTGAGTGAGTGAGTTAAAAACTCCAGAATTATCCCAAAGTGATCCTGTAGATCATCCCTAGACAGGGGGGAAGCAGAAATGTGGTGATCCAGCAGCTTAGGGGCTGAATGTGGGTTCTGTCCCAAACACAGACAGCCCTGAGCTGTCCATTCCTTCCCGAAAAAATCCCAAAGATTCCACCCTCTGGCTCTGTGCTGACTCTCCATCTTCCCTGTGCTCTGCAGGATCTTTATTTTGCACCTTCTTATTTCTGTTTTTATTAAAACTTTAAAGCATTGCCCATTTCCCTCTCTCCAGCAGCCTCCTCCGGGAATATCCTCTGGAGAAATGCACAGAGCCATTGCTGGATAGAGCACAAACAACAGTTATTATCTGTGTTATGGCTTTGGAATTATCCAGAGCTTAACAGGGAAGGCTTGGTGGAGCTGGGAGGAGCAGGAAGATCTCTGCTGCCTGGGAGAAGCTTTGATTTATGCCAGGGAAGGTTTCTCCAAGATTTGAGGAGCAGGAGAGAGGTGATGCTCTGAAACCTCTGAGAACTCCAGGTCCTTTGCCTAGAGAAGCTCCCAGTTCACAATCATTGGCCAAAACCTTGGGGTTTTACACCAAAAAACCCCCACTGGAAGCTGCATCAAGCAATGAAGAGTTGGTTGGCCATCACATCTCTGATTTCTGCTACTTATGTGCTTTTGCTCTTTGCTGGAGAAGAAGCTGTGGATGGGATCTGTCTTCTCCCTAACCTTGATTTTTGGAGTGGAATAAGGCTGGGCTTTACAATAATCAGAGCTTGAAATGCAGGAAAATCTGTGGAAGTTAATGAAGGCCTCACAATCAGCTGCTGGCAGAAATCCCATTACTGCATGGGGACGGTGACAAATGAGACCAAAAAGTGTTAGAGGGAGGAAAATAAACACGGTGACCACCCCTCCCCACATTCCAAATTGGAAAGCCCAATTTGGCAAAGGCATCACATTTCTATCTCCTACCATTCCTGTTATCCCATATTCAAACAAAAAAGTGACTGTTGGAAAAGAGGGGTTTAATGCCAGCATCCATTTGAATGTGAAATATCCAGGTTGGAATTTGTTTGTTGTTTAAGCTCCTGGATTTTCTCCATGTTCCCCCATTTCTCCCATGCTCATCAATGGCTCTGTGACTTCTCCTTCAAGCCTGAACTATCCTGGATTGCTGAGAAACACCCTGGTCTTTGGCTCCTTTGATTTTTTTTCCCCCCTTTTAAATGCTTTTTTAAGTGCCACTGTGTTCTTTTGGAGTCAGATTAACCACGCAATAAATTTGCATAATGTGGATCCATAATGTTTAATCAAAGCCTCTCTGGAAAGCTGTTATTGTCCAAGAGCTCCCATAAATCCTCACGATCACCTCCATGTTAAAGACTAAAGCTGCCCGGGGTATATTGGGCACTAATCACTTGCAACATTGAGTTGAAAGGAAATTATCCTTCTCCTTTCCCTTCCCATTCCATGTGGAAACCTAAACGTCTTCCAGCCCCACGTGCAGGCATTTTTAGCATTGGATGGGAGCATGTCACCCCCAGCTTTCTAAACCTTTCTGGGGGTGTCAGGATTAAGTCTGGACTGCCCCAGATTTCTTCTCTAGCATCCTAAGGTTGGGTTATTCACCCCATCAGGATGAGCAAGCTGAGGAGGAGCATTCCAGCATGCCAGGAAGAGATGGAGAGCCGTGTGTCAAAATCGTTTGCACTTGGAAAATTGTAAGACTCAATTAAGTCCTGAGTTTCTCTTTTTTTCAAGCTTTTAATTTCCTTTAGATGAGTTAGGCAATAAGGCATGACGGGGAGGTTGGAGAGTCAGGGTGAGCCTGGAGAACTGACCCAAATCCTTCCCAAAGGGATGTGGCCAGGAAAATCCCTCCCTGGGGCTGCAGGACTGGGGAAATACAGGGATTCCCTTTTAGGGAAATATAGGGATGAGCAGAGGGGGGAATTGCCCCACTGATTCCATCTGCACAATGTCCTTGTCCTGACAGTCCTGATGGTCATGGAAGGTCCTTCCAACTGGAATACTCTTGTGCATTGTCACCACTGTTTATCTGTGTCCTAGGTTACACTGTCAGCTGTGCCCACAGTCTGTGTTCCATCCCCATCCCCAGGAGCTGCTGGAACCAGCTGGGGCAGTGTTTCCCTTCTCTCCTGNCCACCACCCTGACTAACAGGGTGTCAGGTTGTGTTCTGACTCTGTCAGTGCTCTTTTGTACTATTGCATTTATTTTATTTTATTTTATTTTATTTTATTTTATTTTATTTTCCTCTTATTAAATTGTATTTCTGACTTGGAGTCTCTCACTGGTTTTGCTTTTAAACCAGCACAACTGCCAGTGCTGTTATCAGCCACTGAGGCTGTTCACCAGCTCCACGCTGGGGTCTCTCTGGAGATCCCATGGGGAGCATCCTCAAGCTGCAATGAAATCCACAGTGTCACTTGGCTGCCAACACAGTGGGGAAAGGGCTCCAAGTGACAGAGAGGAAAGCAGATTAAATTGGGAAACTGCCTTTGGATGCCTCCAAGAGTGGTATGGGAATAAAATGGAGATGAAAGGCACAGATGGTTCTGGAGCAGAAGAGTTTTCCTGCCTTTCAAAGGTTTTGAATAAAAAGGGTTCAAGAAAACCCAACCCATGGGGTTTCCTAATTCCTGTAGGATACCCAGTGATGGGATGAGCTGAGCTGGTCCTTGTGAGCGCATTCACCATTCCAGAAGGGCTACAAATAATGGCAACTTGCAGGAGGTGACATCTCCAAGCCTCTTAGGAGCCTAATTCTATAAAAACATTAATTCAACATAAAGCCTTCATGAATAGGGATCGGGCTAATGCTGGGTTTGGATGTTAGGCAGCTTAGTCTTGCCCATCTTCATTTAACTGAGTGCCTGGTTCTGAAAGGCAGCACAGTTCCAGCTTATTTCAGGAATTTCCATAGAAAAAAAAAAACAAACAAACCCAACCTTTTTTAGGGATTTCTCCCCTCTTGCTGCTGGGGTTAATTGTTCATCCTAAACCAGCCTAAGTTTTTATTTTATTTGGCTTTAGGCTCAATCCCAGATTGATCATTCAATAAAATGTGGAGAAGGAAATATTCCTCGTTGCCCCCAGCTGTAATCCAAGAAGGATTTAAGCTGGAAGAGCAGTAGATCAACAGCAAATTCAGGGGTTTTGGGGTTGCTGCTGCTCCACAGATCAAACACAGCTCATTTCAGATCATGACTTGACAAAACCAGCTCTCTGCCCTTTTATTTGAGGGGTTGGGTATTTTCCCATCCTTCTCCTCTAGTGCCAGCAAGGCTTGGAAGAAACCCTGGAGCACATGAACATCTTCCTGTGCCAGGAGCTCATCAGACATCAGGATCCCTTTGAGACAGTCCCAGACCTCACCGAGCAATCCCTGCTGTCCACAGGAGCACCTTTCCATTCCCCATTCCCAGCAAGCAGCCACATGGATCCCTCTGCTCGGGACCCCTCTCAGGAAACCATTTCAGCTGAAGGGCCACCACCAGGCACAGAAGTGTCAAAAGACCTCAAAAATGGAACTAAATAAAAAGCTTAATCTAAAAGTGTTATCCCACATTATTTCCTCCAGAATTTAAATTGATTATGAGAACAAAATCCAGATTGGTTCTATAAGCTCAAAATACTCCTGTGCCTGTTTTGCTTTCACTTTTTAGAAATTGGCAGTGTTCCCTCTTTCACTGCCCTCCCATTGGAGGCACAGCTGGACTGAGCTGCAGCAGCAGCAACTTGGGAGAGTAAAGAGGAATGAAAAGCACCTGGCCCACATTGGAACCCTCTTTCCTGCCTCATCCCTTTCCTGCCTCACCCCAATCCAAAGGATTTGCTTGGTTTGGTCCCTTCCCTTTCTTTCACTTTTTAATTATTTGGGCTTGGATTCTCTTTGGATTTGTGGGGTCTCAATCCCTGCCTTTGGAAACCACAAGTGCAATGTTCAGGGATGTTCACATTTTTTCTCTTCCTTATCAAGGGTTTGCCACCTCCCAGCCCAGGTGGGGAGTAATTCCAGCCAATCTGAGGTCTGGGTGAGCATCCGTCAGCTGCAAGATGCTGCTCACCCCACCTGGGGAATCTTTAAAGGTGTTTTCCCCCACCAAAGGAAAGAGCTGCCACTTCTCATCTTTGGTTTTCTCCCTTTTTCCTCAAAAGTGGGGAAATACTGAAAAGTGAGGGTTTTTTCTCCTGAAATAAACTTCAAGAAGTTCTCCTTAAGCATAGAATCCCAGAAGGATACAGAATCCCAGAATGGTTTGAGTTGGAAGGGGCCTTAAAGCCCATCCAGTCACACCCCTGCCATGGACAGGGACACCTCCCACTGTCCCAGGCTGCTCCAAGCCCTGTCCAACCTGGCCTTGGGCACTGCCAGGGATCCAGGGGCAGCCACAACTGCTCTGGGCACCCTGTGCCAGGGCCTCCCCACCCTCACAGGGAACAATTCCTTCCCAATATCCCATCCATCCCTGCCCTCTGGCAGTGGGAAGCCATTCCCTGTGTCCTGTCCCTCCACCCCTTGTCCCCAGTCCCTCTCCAGCTCTCCTGGAGCCCCTTTAGGCCCTGGCAGGGGCTCTGAGTTCTCCCTGGAGCCTTCTCCTCTCCAGGTGAGCACCCCCAGCTGTCCCAGCCTGACCCCATTGGACAATTTCTACCCCAAAGTCAGTCCAACCTCCAGGTCCCTGCATGAAGACCAGGATGGACCAACCCCTTGGATCAGATTCCAGTGCCACTGGTGCTGTGGGCAGCAGCTGGGGGCATTTCAAGGTTGCCTCAGTGTAAGCAGGAGCATATTTTAGCACAGAGTTTCCAAGTGACCTCAGATGCTGCCTTAATTACAGAAGCAGGGAAATAATTCCGAGTCAGGAGGCAGGAGCAGGAGAAGATGAACAAGCAGTGATAAGGCTCTACCTCAAACACAGATAACTGCAAAGATTATCCCAGCAGCCTGGCCGGGTCTCAGCGCTGAAGTCAAATAGATGGCTTAATGCTGGCCCCAAACTAAAAAAATGGTATTTAAGGATTTAAATCTTGAAAGGCCTCATTTCCCAGCCGGCCTCCTAATGGAATTCCTGTTAGTTTGGGGAGCGGATCCTGCACACAGCACAGCGCATCCTTCACCAGAGCATTAATGTAAAGCTCTGTAATGCATCCAGAGCCTTTGGATAATGGGCCTGCCATGGAATGATCAGGAGAGGGGCCAATTTCTTTCTATAAACAGAAGCTTTTTAGAAGATGGAAAGCAAAGGTCTTCCCTGCAGCCCTCTGGACCTTCAGGGCTTTTCAGCTTGTCCCTCTCCTGCCAGGGTTGCTGCTCCTGATCCCGTGTCCATCTCTCTGGAAGGCACTGTGTTTCCTTTTCTCTGAAACACCATTTTTGGGAAGGTTTTTTGTGGCTCTTCTCCTTAAGGCTGGGGCTGTGTCTTCCCTCCTCCCACGTGGCTATTCCAGGTGAGAGTCAGGAGGGTTTGGGGCACCAGGGAATGCCTGGAAAATTTAAGCTTGTGAAAGAAAGATGCCTTTATTTTCTAGATTGACTTTTAAAGTGAAGAGTTCCTGGAAGCCTGATTTGCAAACCCATCCAAAATTCGCTATCTGACCATCCACGGTGCCTCTGGCCTCCGTCTGATTAGGAGGCAATGATTCAATTTAGTAATATCTAATTCCTAGTGCAATATCAATAAGGGAATCTGCCAGTCAGCGGAGCAATTCTGAGCGCTCGGAGCGGGAGCAGCGCTGATGCCCGGCATGGGAAAGCAATCGGGGGCTGACAGCATCAGCTCTGACACCGTGTGAGAGAGAGCACAGCCCTCAGCCAGGGCTGGGGGGCTCAGCTGGGAATGTCCAAAAGGTTTCTGGGTTGTAATTTAGGGATATTTGAGCAAATTAGCTCCAAAAATGCCCTGACCTGAGGGTGAATCTCAACCTGTGCTCCTCAGCTGCTGTCAAAAATGGGCAGATTTACTAAATCCATTCCTTTTCCATCAAAGACCTGAGTTCCTGTCCTGCTTTTCCCTTGATCCTCCTCAGCATCTCCCCCTAAACCTGAGCCAGGGAGCTTGGCCGAGGTCAGGGAGGAGGATTTGGGGCACATTTATGGGAGGCACCACCTTTCTCTTATCAACATTTCTTTTATTCCTGCAACAAGAGAGGAATGGAGTTCCATGAGCTTGAACTTAGCAAGGTTTCCTCCACACCTTATCCAGCATCCCAAGAGATTTAAAGGATTTAAAGGTACCTGCGTTATGGCAGATGAATGGACTTGGATAAAGAGACCCTCTTCATCTCAAGCAGAAGAAATCCAATATTCCCAGAGGCAAAAGGCTTGCTGAGTTTGATGGATCTAGTTGGATCTGGTGGAGCAAATCCCAGGAGCCTAAAGGTTTAAATGCCTTACAAGTTTAAATATTAAAAAGCACAGATTTATTACACAGAGTGACCTTTAAAACTTGTCTCATTAAACTACATCTTCTGGCCCTTCTGGGCCTCGGTGCCTGTGAACACAAGGCTGGGAAGTTCAAAGCAATGAGCAAAAATGGTTAAAAATGTCACCATTTTATGGACTATTCTGTAAAGCTTAACTTGAAAAGGGGAAAAAAAAATCCCCAGAGTGTCTTAATGTCCCCATGGGCTTCTCCAACGCCTGGAATATTTTCTGCCTCTCTTATTGTTTTTTCATTTGTGGAACACCCACAATAAAACCATGGAAAAAACATGGACAATTTTATACTGCCCCATTCCTGGAGAATCCAAACATGGGGATATTTGGAGCATCCCTCCAAAGCCAGTCTAAACCCCAGGCTGCCATTGTGTCCATCAGAAAAAAGCCCAAACACATTAAAATGCTTCAATTGCTTCTCTGTGGCTGTGGAGAGGAACGTGGACATGATGGAGGCCGGATCCCTCTCGGTGCTCCGTGCGCATCCCTAACGCGAAGCGAAGGGCGCCATCCAATTAGGGACATGCCGGGAGACTGGATGGAATCAGCCACATGGAGGGACGGGATCGCTGCTGCCCCTTCCCATCCTTCCCTCCCCAAATCCCGCTGAATTATGCATGCTGTCTGCTCGGATTAGCCCGACATCCCAGCCCCTCGCGCGGGAGGAGAGCGGCCGAGTGATGCGGGATGGCAGCAAGGAGCTGCGGGAAAACCCCCGGGACGCCAAAACCTTCCGAGGAGTTTTTTTTAGGAGGAGTTTCACGGCACGTTTCGCTTCCCCTGCTGACCTCCCAAACTTCTCAACTCTGCAAAAGGCTTCCAGGATGCAGAGGGTTTGTGCAAGATCCCAACGGGAGCGGGTTCCAAGAGCATCAGGGCGGGTCAGGCAATCTAGCAGCCAAAATGGGCTGCTCCAATTTACTTCAAATTCTTTTCCCACCTTTTTATGGGATATTTTCTCCAGGACCAAGGTCTCTGTCCTGACCACAGGGCAGGAACCCACGCTCGCACTGCGGTTTGTGCCAAGTGAACTTGAGCCCTCAAAAAGGAGAAATTTGCTTCTTTAAGAGGAGTTTGACACAAATTTGCAGTGATGGGGCCATTTGGGCACTTAACGAGTGAAAAATCTCTTCCAATGTCTTCTTCTGCTCTGATAACATCAAATAAAAAGAGGGAATTTTATCACCCTTCAGATATTCCATTAAGTGTGGGATTGAGTTATACTATTTGATATTAACACACATTTTTAACACCCGGTGTCATGTAAGTGCCTGTTTCTAAATTGGAGCTTTTTGGAGTTTCACAAATCTCTGATTTCCTTGTTTCTCACCCTTGATTTGGAGCAAAAGCACAGATTTGAGAGGTTGGAATTTCAGACACTCTTGTTTACTGCTGATTTTAAGGAATAGTTTGGAATGCAGATGGAGCAGGGGTTGGGAGGGGGAGGATGTTTACTTGCTCTTCTCCTCAGGCCCAGGTAAGTCTGTCACTCTCACTAATTAATCTACAATTAAAAAAACAGTTTGCACCGAATTTGCCAAGTGCATCTTCATGTTTATTTCCTCACCTGCACCCCCAAAAAAATAATAATCAGGAGCGTAATAAAATAATGTGATAACTTCCTCCAATGCAATTTGCTGCTCTTCCCTGGAAAATCAATCTAATTATAGAGCCAGGATTAAATGAATGTCACAATCACTGCCGAGGCACCTGAGACTCAATGATTTTGAGCACAGGGGGATCATTTTTGCAGCAGGAAAGGGACCAGTCCCAGCCTGCTTTTGTGACTTGTAATTTGTGCTCCTGAATTCCTGGAAAAATGGGATTTAAGCCCCAATGGAGGGGGTTGTATCCAGAGCACACCAAGAGGAATTTGCATTGGGAATTTTGAGCAAAAACTTGATGGTTTGGAAGTTTTGATCCTTTTTATGGCTGGACTTGCAACTGAAAAGCAGAATTTGATGAGTCCATACAGTTATGGATTGTCCTGAGTGGGAAAGGACCCACCAGGACCATCCAGTCCAACTCTTGGCCCTGCACAGACACCCCGACAATCCCACCCTGGGCATCCCTGGGTGTCCAAAGGCTCCTGGAGCTCTGGCAGCCTTGGGGCTTTGCCCATTCCCTGGGGAGCCTGGGCAGTGCCCAGCATCCTCTGGGGGAAGAACCTTTCCTGAAATCCAACCTAAACGTCCCCTAGCACAGCTCTAGCCGTTCCCTTGGGTCAAACTCCCTCAAGTTTGGAAGAAAAGATGGAGAAGAGGGATAAAACCCAAGCCCAAACCCCCAGCCAAGGAGGTTGAAGTTGTCAAATTATTAATGAAAGGAAATCCTGTTCCCCAAACCCTCTCTATGCAAAGAGCCACAGAATTCCCTTTGGCCTCGCTCCAGGTGGCTCCGTGGAAAACCTTCATGAGGATCACAGCACTTAAAAACCTGCTATTCCAAATGGTTTCCATTAACATCATGGATCATATGGACAGTGATATTCCATTTCCCTGAGGCCCATGGCATCCCTGTCAATCAGAGCTGAGCATCAAGCCTGGGATGTTCCCAGAAAAGTGGTACCCACAGGGATGCTTGGCAGGTACCAGTGACAAATTCCAGAGAAAAGACAGGGCACAAACAGTTCCATACCCACCTTTCCTTGCCCCTGGGTTTTCCTGAGGACATGGGAGGGGAAGGTATGATATTTTTCTCCCCTAGCATCCGTCTGTGGGGGTTTTGGGGGTGTTATTCCTGCAAAAGGAGGTTTGCAGGACAGGGGAGGGGACAGAGGACAGGGTAGGGTTGGGGGAGGGGGGGAAAAAGCCATAAATCCTTTTCCATCCCAACACTGACATTTTTAGACTCATAGAGAATTTCAACTCCAGGATATTGTTGGAGAGGGGAGGGGGAAGTTGGGATTGATGCAGCTGTCCCCAAAATCATTACCAGACCCCAAAATGATCACCAGACCCCAAAATCTGAATTCTCCTCAAGGTGTCCCTTGTGTTGGAATCTTGTGGTGTCACAAAACAGGTGAGTGTGGATTCTCCAGTGTCTGATAAGGGTTGAGCTCATTAAAGACAGACTGTAATTTGTGCTCACATTATCCCCTGAAATAAGATGGAGCTTTTAGCCAAACCTGGAGAAAAGTGTGCTCAGCAGCGAGGCTGCACAAAACAACCTCTGGAAATGTGTTTGTTCAGGAAACACCCACTCTCCACACATCAGCAGTTGCTAAAAACCTCTGGCTTTCACTGAAACTGAAGCAGGTGTTTTGCTCAGTCTGGAATTCTTTCATATTTCCTTGAGGTCAGGGACCTGGATTCAGGGGGGCCTGAAGGGACATGTGCAATCTGGTGCTGATTTTTGGGAGACATTCACTCCACCCCCTACACTGAATATTTCACCAGGTTTCTCCAGACGAGCAGCGAGAGCCTCCAGACACCTGTAGGAATTATTTGAGGTCTCAGCCAGCTCTGTGCTGAGGCAGGAAGGCGAGAGCAGCCTGGCTGAACGCCACACCAACATTCCGGGGTGGGGTTTTAGTGTTTTTCTCACTCCACACTGATTTGTCAAATCCCTTTTTAAGCCATTTAACCTTTGTGGGGATATTTCCTGCAGAACATCTCACTCTGCTGCAGGCACAGCCTGTGGGGTTTAAGCTCTTAAATTAATTCAGGTTCTTTTTGTGGCCCTGTTTGTGGGAAGGGCTGCCCAGCCTGATTTTCATCTGAGCTCCCTCTCAGACTTTACCAAGTAATGAATTGCAGCAACACAAAGAGTGGAGAGGGAAGTTAATCGGGCAGCAAGGACACAAGGCCCTGTTCTGAGGAAGACCTTGACACCTGAAACAGGTGATTTATGACCTCTCCAAAATTCTCCCTGTGTGTAATAAACCCCACACAGCCCCAGCTTGGACTGATTTGTATTTCAGCCACTTGAGCAATGTAGAGCATCCAATTCCCTGGGTAGGAATTGCAGGAGCTGGTCCTTCAAGTTTCCCCTTTTTCTAGCTAAAGGTAGGTCAGTCAGGACTTATTTTTCCAGGTTGCTCCTAAAAAGTTGGTTTGTGGAGGCTGTGTACCAAGGGCTGCAGCCTAAATTTTATCCATTCCCCTTAGAGCATCTCACACCCAAGTGCTGGAGGATTCCTGGGGGCTCACAAAATGTCCCAGTCCTGCTGGAGGCATCCCACAGGTTAAAAAGATCAGGAATAACACAAAAAAACCCTGCCTGGATGTTCTGAATCCATCCCTCTTCCCTTCTGTCCCCATCTCCTCTCCCAGCTCCGTGTCCCCTTGGCCGTGTCTGGACACGGGTGATGATTTTCCCCCTTTTCCCCCCTTTTTGTCCCTCCACCAGCACATGATGGATTCCCTGCTTTCCATCTGTAGCTATGGAAACCATTGATTGCTGCTAATGAAGCCTCCCCACCCTCCCAGGTTGGTTTGCAATGCAAGGGTTCCGTGTTGGATGCACTGGGATATTTTCCAGCAGGATTCCACCCTGGGTGTACAGTGACTTTGTAAATTCTTTGGAAATTTGTAATTTCCCACCCCTTGTGCACACTCAGTCCCTCTGGTCCATGCCCATCTCCAGTTCTGGGTGCCCAGGGCTGTCCAGCATTTCTCCAGCTCCCAAGATGTTTGCTGAGGTGATGGAAATTGGGATGATTTCCACCAAACTCTTCCAGCTTTTGGCAGCATTTTGCTTCCTGCAAGGATTGGGGCAAATCCTGCCTGGTGTGGGGACTCTCCCAGCCTGAAAAATGGATGCACCTCAACAAATACCCGCTGAGGGACCAGCTAATCCCCAGGAAAAGCCCATTCTGCTTGGATGGGAATTCTGGGCATGGGTTCTGGGCACCTCCATCTCAGCTCCTTCAGGATATTTCCACCTCTGTGGTTTTCCACAAAAGCTCCTTCAAAGCCTCAGCTCCCACCTCCCTTCTCTCCCCAGCCTTGCCTCCACCAGCCACTCCAATCTGCAGCTGCTCGCTGGATTTTTAGTGATTCTTCTTTATATTTAAAGCAATTTTGAAAAAAAAAAATTAAAAATAAAAAAAAAGAAGAAGCAAAAAGTTTATGGCAAATTATGCTGCTTTGTAATTAGAGCCAGTGATTAGAAAATCTTTCGCTTCGTGATGGAGTTTTCCTTTAAAGAGAAAAAAAATAAAAGGAAAAAAACCCAAAAAGGGAATAGAAAAAGGCCGCCAAAAGAGCTCAAAGACTGGAATTAACCAGATTATATCTCATTACTTCCAAATGGAAAGGAAAGTTACAGCCTATTAGAGCAGTTGCATCTGCAGCTGGGCAGGAAGGGAAGCAAATTCCCTCCATGGAACCAGGCTCGGGCACGGCACGGGGTTGGAATTGGCTTTGGGGGCTGATATTTTTCCAGCTTTTCCACTCTTGGAAGAGAATCAACGACTTTTTATCCATTTATCTCTTTTATTCTCCTGACGAAAGGCCACCCTGGTTCCAGCCCCTTGAAAGGCCACAGCTAATTAGGCAGCACATCCTCAGCCTGAGCATCTCCCCTCCACAGCCTCATTCCTGGGTGCTATTCCTGCATCCTGAGGCAGAAATGGAAGAATTTGGGCATCTCAAAAAGAGGGATGTCACTGCCCTAAGGTGTGTTTTGGTGCCAGCTGGATTCCAGAGGAACTCAGGTAAAGGCACTCCTGTGCACCAGTGTGGGTCCAGGGCTGGTTGGAGGCTGCCCTTGCTGCCATCCCTCCCCTGCCAACAGGAGTCCATCCTGACCTTATCAGCAGCTCATCCTGATGCCAGGGGAGGGCTCCACTGTTTATTTTTTCCTGGGAGATGTTGTGATAGTGCAAAGAAATGGGCTCAGCAAAGCAAGGAGGGTTTTGTTCCCCCCTCTGGTGCTGCTCCAGCAGCACTTCAGCACACAAAGGCTTTGGGGGCTTTCATTTCCCAACTGCATCTCAGGGAAGGCTTCTCATTACATGGGAAGGCTCCCAGGAGATTGATCCTGATGGAAAAGGGTTTTGGTTGAGGGAAGGAGCAGCAGAGCTCCTTGGAGGGGGGGCTGTGCACAATCATTACACCTGGGGGAGGTTGGATGAGGCTTGGAACAACCTGGCCTGGGGAGGGTGTCCCTGGTGGTGGAATGGGGTAAAACTTAAAGACCCTTCCAATCCAAACTCACCTGGGGTTCTGGGATTCTATGGGCTCACATTGTGACATTCCAGCTGTGAAATCACACACAGTGTGCCAGGACTTCCTTATCTCCAGGCCTGGGGGAGTTTTCAGCAGGAAATTTCCTTTTGGGGTGAAACCCGAGCTCTTCTGTTTGCTTTTATCCCAAATGCATCAGGAGGAGCTGGGCCGGCGCATATAGAGCTCTCTCCTTCCCAAACCAAGGCTTGGTACCTCAGCATCCTCTGCAGTCCTTGGAGAGAGGATGATGCTGAACTCTTGGAATGATGCACAACTCCCACCCTGCTCTGACCTTGCCAGAGCAATTCAGAGCCACAGACAAATTCAGGCCGACAGGGAAACTCATTTAATTGGAGCTCAGTGTCTTTATTGGCACCATCTTCTCCTCCTTTTTTCTCCTCCTAAGGAATTCTTTCATTAGCAAACAACAAAAATTATTTGGGTGCCTGACATCTCCCGAGTGGTGGTGGATTTGCAGCCGGCATTAGCTGGGAGGTTTATCCCAGCCCTTAATAGCCTAGAAGAGGGATGGATGCATTTTGCCTAAACCAGGGGAGCTGATTGGGACCTCAAAATCTGATTCATCTTCAGAGCAGACACCCTTCAGGGACTGGGGAAGAGGAGTTCCAGCCAAGGTCATGCCAATGAGCTGTGCAGGAGAGCTGCAGGCTGGAAAACGGGGGGAGAAAACAGCTTGGGATGCACAGGGATGCTTGGAGCTGGGCTTGAAGGGGATTTCTGGTCCTCCACATAGGACAATCTTCTGTTAGGGGTGCTCCAGGTGAATTCATGACTCTGTTACAATCAATTCAGCTATTTTTAGTGCTGGGGAGGAGAGGCTGGAAGCCTGGAATGGTGTTTGGGAAGTGAAGGGGTTACCTGGGGCTGCCTTGGAAACTCTGGAAAGAGAGGAGATGCAAAAGTTCTGCTTTTAAAGGTGTGACAGAGGAAAAGGAATTGCTGAGGATCTCAGTGAGCCATGGCAGAAGGGCTTTTCCATGGTTTTTAGTGTCACAGGGGATCCATGGAGCCCTCAATTCCCTCTTGGGATAACTCAGCCCATTGAACTCCACTGGAGCCAGGGGGAAATTTTGGCTGCTTCCAAAGCTCTGCCACGAAGGCGGAAAACAGCCCCAGACAGGATTCAAAGACCCTAAACCCCAGCCCTGAATTTGCCAGCGAATTCTCTCCTTCCCTTGGGATGTTGCAATGAGGCTGGTGAGGAAAACCCCATGTCCAGAGCTCAGCTTTGGGCAGGAGGGCAAAATGAGCCCTCCATCCTGCTGCACCCCAAGCCCATCCTGCTGTCCCCAGTCCCGCTCTCCAGAGGACAATTTTGCCAGTTCAGGTGTGAGCTGCCACTGTGACAGCCTCCTGTGGCTCCTGCTGCCTCATTGTTGAAGCTGCCATTAACTTACATTTCCATTTCATTTTATTTTCCTGGTTTTCTTCCCCATTTTTTTTCTTGAAGCTTTGCTTGCCTTAATTTGATAGTTTTTTTCCATTGAGCTCAGTCACTTCTCAAGTCTAAAAGTAGTTGATCACCTCCAGGAGTTGCTGCAGCTCCTCTGCTCTCAGCCACGCTAAAATGGGATGCCCTGATCAATTCCCCCCCAGTCTTTGTTTTCTGGGAATTCACCCCAATAACTCCCCCCTGCTCTGTACTTCCAAGATGTTTTTCCCCATGGCTGGTGGTCAGCTCTGGGGATGAGTCATTTCCCAGGATGGAAATGTGCTTGGCAAAGCACAGAGGGCTGTCTCTAAGTTCTCTTACCTGCAAGAGTTGTCTGGGAACAACAACCACAAAAATCAAAGAAAATGAAACACTTTTTCCTGCCTTTTAAGAGGATTTTTTGGTCAAGGTCTTGGGCGTTCTCAAATGGGGACAAGTGACCTTCAATCTTTGCCTGCTCATTTTTCTGTGCTAGATTTCCCTTGGATTTCTTGCTGGGGTCACTCCACCCTTCACAGGACTCTGCTCATCACACTGTGGTGGGAATATTGGTCTGGAATTGCAGTGGCCAGACACAATGGGTAAAGAGCGGAAAAAACCTTGGAAAAAAACCAAACTGGGCTTGCTGCTGGATCCTGGATGGGAAAATCATGGCTGTAATCCAACAGATCCCATGGTGCAGATCCCTCAAAGCATGAAGAAACTTCAGATTTGGAAAGGGGGACAAATCCACCCTGTTTTCACATAGGAAAAGATGGAATTTGTCAATTGACAAGTTCTGATTTCATACTCATAATAACTTTAAAAAGTTTTGAGGGGGGCATTAGGTCCTGTATAACCCTGGAGTGGTTCATTTTCCACAAACCCCCTGGAAGTGTCTGTTCCAGGGATAATAAAACTCCCTCACTTACCTGGGTTTCCATTTTAATTTATTCTGGGGGAGCACTGAAGCTTCCTCCTGCTTGTGAAGACCCTGCTCAGAGCAGCAGATAATGGACCTGAGAGTTGTAGCAGGTGACAAAAACAATGCACAGATCATTGAGCTATTATCAAGTCCTTCCTCTGGGAATGGAAACTGAGGTTTTCCTGGAGTTCTGGTTTCGCACACGAGCAGGATTTTCCAGTCAGTCTTTGGATCAAGCCGAGAGGGTGCATGGGAAGGGAGAAAAGCAGTTTATGGGATTAGATAAGGCCAGACAATTTTGGAGAAATTGGGACATGGATGCAGCCATTGGCAGGTCTGGGCTCTCCTCTGTCTGTGGGACTTTTCTAGGGACAGAACTGATTTTTTTGGCTGAAAACCAGGAGTTTACCATTCACGGGGGTCTACTTCATTTATCCATGTGATAAAAGCAAAACTCAACACCCACATTGGGCTCCACCAGCCCAATCTCCTCAACCATCACCATTCCATACTTTCTCCTTTCCCCACTCCAAAAAATACCTCAGTATCTCAGCAAGGATCCAAACCCCTCATGGGTGGCTGGAGGTTCAGCTGAAGCTGCAGACTGAGATGGAAGAGCTGTGTCCTTCCATCTTAAACACCTTCTGCTTCCCACTGCCGAAGGAAACAGAGAGGCTTTCCAGAGTGTGTGGATCAGCAATGTATTCCTAAAAGCTCATTATTTGATGTTTTCTTTTTGGAGTGATTTTGAGCTGTTTGAGTCTCCCTGTCTTGGTTTTAAAAGACAGTTGTCTGCCAGGGAAAGCTAGAGCTTCCCTTGGAACAGAGAACGTAAATCCCCTTCCCTCCAAATTATTAATTGCAAATTATTTGCAATTAGGGGCTTTCAGGCAAAGATATGGGAATAGGAGTAACAATCCTTTACTAAGAATATAAAAAAGAACACAAATGTAGTAGCACAAAAAACCAAGCAAGCAAGCAAGCAAAGTCCTGGTGAAACCCTGACAGGGTCAGGGACACGACCTGACACTGTTGGTCAGGGTGTTGGGAGCAGTCCAAATAAATCCTCCTGGAGTAACAGAGGTGGTTCTGTGGAGTAGAGATGATCCTGTAGAAAGGTCCAGTGGTGGTGAGGTGGGTCAGTCTTCCTCCAGCGGAAAAAAAACGGATCCTTGGTGTTCCTGAGTCTCAGTTTTTATCCAGGTAGGAACGGTTGGTTCCCCCCTCACTGGGTGGAGCATCCCCCAATGGGATGATGTCCTGTGTGATGTCATTGATGAGCCTTCATGGCCCATTATCAGAGGATATCCCCGATGATGTAATGTGTGATGTCATTGATGAGCCTTCATGGCCCATTATCAGCAGATATCCCTGATGATGTAATGTGTGATGTCATTGGTGAGCCTTTATGGCCCATTATCAGCAGATATCCCCCGGAGGATGGACACGTGGTGACAGAGATAACAAACACTGCCCCAGCTGGTTCTAACAGCTGGCCCATTATCAGAAGGCATCCGCCCCCCCTCCCCCTGGAGTTAAAAGAGATAAAGAAAAAAAATCTCAGCTGCTTTCAACAGATGAAACAGAATACACATTTTTTTGGCTACATAACCTAAGACACTCCCTGGCAATGAATCTCTATGTTTTAAAGGGTAAAGCTCTCAACAGAAAGAACGGGATTTGGGGTTATGGTGCTCCTGTCCAGATGAGGGTCATTACAGTCATTTTTAATAAAGATTTATTCTGTGAGAAATAGCACTTATAAAACTTAAATGAATCCACAGAGCTGCTGGGGAAAGGGACAGGTTCTTTGCCAATTATTTTTCTTCAAAAACACTTCAAAGATTAAAAAGAAAAAAAAAAAGAAGTAGAAGAATCAACCCCCTCCATTCATTTATTTATGAATTAATAAAAGCAGGAGAGAAAGAAGCAGTTAAAAAGCATAGATTTGGAAACCCAGGGGGATTTGGGGATGATGGAACCTGACCTTCTGCCTCCCAGTGGTGGGTTCCAGAGAGGGACTTCTCCAGCAGAGCTGAGGAGCTCTGGGGCCACAGCCCAACCATTCTCCAAAGGACTTCTTTCCACACATGGGCCTGGAAACCCCCATGTGGACACTTCTCAGCCCAAAAATCATTCTTTTTGGGTTTTTTCACCCCTCTATTACTATTTTTTCTATTTTTTTTTTTTTAATTTTACCCAAATCAAAACTGAGGAGAAGGGTAAACTTCTGTTTTTCTCTACATAACTCTTCTCCAATTTGGTCTAGAAAAGCTTTTGTGCTTTAAATTCTCTAACGTTCATTAAACCTCCATGTTCAGACAATAAAAAATTATGTCATGCTGAGTTCCAAAGCAGCAGGGAAAGATTTTCCCTGTGCCTGGAGCATATCCTGCAGCAGGTGCCTCCTTTTCTCATCAGGATTCTCCAAGGAATTTGGTCTCACCCACGCTGGGAGCAGAATGTGAGGGCTTTGCCCTGCACAAAGGTCTTGCTCCCAGGTTTGTTCCATGAAGCTGGACTTCGCAGCTCAAAGATAATCCATGACCCTCTTTTAAGATTATTTTAGGGTGCTGAGGATCTTCCTGAAATGTGAGAATATGCCACAATAAGCAGAGTCTGCACTTAGTTTATCTCATAAATTAAATCAGATCTGGACTTTGCTGAGACAAATCAGTCTGTGGAACTCACAAGAAAATAATTAGGAATGTTCAATTTATTTTAAACAGTTGGTTTTTTTTTTTTAAATCAGAGAGTTTTAAGAGATAAAATCCATATTCTGTAGGTTTTAAAGCTGGAGACTCTGGGTTTTGCCATATTATATTTCCATTCCATCAGCTGAAGGAGCTGTTTGTGTTTGAGCTGAGGCACAGGTGGATGCTCTTTGCATGAAATGCTTTCCTGACCCTTTATGTGCATCCTGACCTCCACAAAGGGGCTGAGGAGACCTGGTACCTTCACCAAATTAGGGCAAAAAATCTCACAGGATGCTCTTAGAATGCAGCCAGCCTGGAACCCACACCTGCAAACCCTTTCCATGGTCACCAAGACCCAGGGTTAATTCAGGACAAATTCCCCTGGGATGTCAGGCCCCACAAGCCTTGAAGGGGAGCTCAGTACCTTCAGCCACTCATTTGCTTTTAATTTTAAGGTAAAGGGAGAAATTGCAATGAAAAGGGAGGAGAGGAGGCAGCAATTGATACCTGGGCCTGAACATCTTGTGCTTCCAACAGGAGATTTCAATCCCAGTTAATTCCCACTCCCCCTTCTCAATGGCTTTCTCCTCTTCCACGCCGTCATGGATAACTGATTCCCACCAAACCCCTCTTTGTTCTCCAAGCAGGATTCATTTCCCACTGCCATTTTTAGACCAGAAGGGCAAGGGAAAATAATAAGCACTCAGTGCACTGTGTTCAAGTTAAGGACCGTGATTATCCTTCTGGAGTGCCGGAGTCGGTGTTTTCATGACACCGGAGGTTTATTTTAAGTGCATCTCTTTTGAGGGCAGAAATAGGTGTTTATGCTTGGAGGAGGTGGAGAAAAGCAGCCAGGGCTGCTTCATCTCCCTGGAAAAACACTGGGCTGTGACCTCGTGTGGGCATCCAATTTAAAGCCATCAAGTCCCAGCCATGGGACAGTCACTCTTAAAACTGAGATTTAAGAATGGCTCAGGATTAGTCAAATAATGGTCAAAATTATTCAAGCTGGTTTCATAGTACCTGATTATTTCATAGGGCCTGATTTATTTTGTTATAATTGGGCTGGGCAGATCGACTCTGGCTTAAGCACCAGCTTGTGGCTGCAAAATCATGTGAAAAAAAGTGCCAGTAAGAAGGATATTTCTAAATAAATAACTTGGCTTCTCAAAGTGACTTTGGAAAGATGGACAGAGATCACAGGATTCTTGCTCTAAATTAGATTTGGGTCTGGACACCAAGCAGGGCACAAGAAATGGGTGCTGAGGGGCAGATACAGCTCACTCAGGGCTCAAAAACAAGTTGTTCATGTTCACAGGTCGCTTATGGATCTCACCTCCTCAAGGACCTTTTCCTGCATCTTCATCCTCCGCCTCTCCCGGGGACAGGGAGCAGAACCGCATGAACCGTGCCGCCTCTGCAGCAGCTCACTGCCTCCCGCCTGCCATTAAAATGTCAATATTTCCAGCCCTGCTTGATGACACTCCGAGGCCCCAAAGCCACCCAGGCTGGGCCAACACCTGCCAATCCCACCGTGCCAGGGCGGGAGGAGGGCGGCAACCTGGCCGGGCTGCACAAAGGCGCCGCAATGAGAATAAATTGCCTTGTCAAAGAGGAGGGCAGCTCTGCTCTTAATGGAAATAATGGTAGATTACACGGGCTTTTGTCACACAATATAATCAAAGACAGGATCAAAGGGAGGGAATACAGCAAATGGTTAGCAGGCAAGACATGCTAATGAGATAAAAATGCTCGCCTTGCCACCTCTCCAAGCTTCAATCGAAGGATAATTGATACTAAATAATGTAATTTTGAGCTGTGGTGAAATGCACTTAAAACCAGCAGACAAGGCTGTGAAAATGTTTTAGTTTTTCTGTTACTTTGCTGTCATTTCTAGCACTTTTTTTTTCCAATGGCTGTGTAGCTGGTGATTGTGTGTGTGGGAGCTGTTAAAAAGAGAATAAGAGAAAATGCCAATTTTGGTGAAATATTGGTGCATTTACACCACTTTAACCCCACCCCTGGACCTGGGGCAGGTCACCCCTGCTGGGCTGGATTTGAGTGTGGACAGTGGGGACAGTGGGGACAGTGGGGGTGGCACTGCTCCCTGCAGAGAGCCCTGGGATGGCAGTGCCACCTTCACTGGCACCAGGAGCTCTCAGGCAGCAGCAAATTTTGGCTGCTGCTCCCACCTGCCACTGGAAATGCAATTGGAAGCTGCCGTGATTTAAATGAGAACCAATGCAGTTCAAAGGATTTGCCAGCAGTAACGCAGTGAAGTGCAAAGGCTCAGCACGGGGTGGTGTCCAACGGATGGGATTTTATCCCCTGGAGCCATGTTGGTTGATGCTCCACTGCATCTCAGGCAGCTCTGTGTAGCCTCAGGAATTCCTGATCATCTGAAACACTTCTTCCACTGGAAAGCTTCTGCACTGCTTTGTGGGAAAATAAAAATGCCAGATTAGACAGAGCCTAAATATTTCTAAATGCTTTCCCACAGCCTTTCCTACATGTTTTAGGGCAAACCTAACCCCTGGCCCTCGTGGATTTCAGACCTTGCCATCCACGCTGGATTTAGCAGCTCAGTGGAGACACTGAATTCCCTTCCTCCTTTGCAGGACTCCTCCATGTTTTGTCTCCCAGCCCACTGTGGGGCATGAAAGATTCACAGAGATCATTGAAGTACCAGCTCCGAGGGCCCTTCAATCACCACCCAACGCACCCAGCTGGCAGCACTGGCTCTCCCGAGAGCATCCGGAGGCTGGAGCAGATGGGAAGATGTTGTAAAGTAATTCCCTGAGATCCAAAGGCAAGGAGCAGAGCAGGAAGCTGGATACAGCCTGGGGACAGCACAAGAAGCTGCGACTGGGGCAGAGCTGATCCAAGGAGGAGCTGGTTATATCCAGCCTGGAGAATCCCACATGTGGAAAAACGCACGCAGGAATCTCAGGCTTCAAGCAATGACTTCATGTCCCAAAATATGAGCATGAAAAGAGGGAAAAGCTGTAAATTGAAAAACAGGGAGCTGTAATCCTGTGAGGAGCATCTCTGGATCCGGAGGGGAAATCTTATTCCCCGCTCCCTGTTAACAACCACCAGTCCCCATCCGGCTTTCCTGGGTGCATCCGTATTTTTAACATGTTCCAACTGCAGCAAGGATCTGGGAGGAGGAAGATCCACGAGTTCTTTGCTGAGTGTGGGTGGAGGAGAGGTTTTCTGGGGTCCAATAACAGCTGATCCATTCAAGAGCGTTCCTTGCTCTTCCCAAGGAAGGAAGAGCTCTGTAAAAAATGCAAAGAATGACAACTTAAAAATGAAAATTGCTTTGGTGCTTACAGATTTGATTTTTTTTTTCCTACTTAGAAGTTCCTTGTGGCAAAATTAATCAAATCAGGACATTCCCCAGAAACTTTTGGTGTTGTTTATTTATTGCACGAGTTCGGCTGAGCAGCTTCCCTGCAGAAAGAGAACTGTTCTGTGTCAAGGAAAATAAATAATGAAAAATAAAGGATCTCTCCTCCTGCATTTCCAACCCCCTCTTTGCTGATGAATGCCGCAGGCAATTACTGAGGATAAATTAAGACTAATTATGCCAGTTCTCTCCTGAAGGTTCTGAAGAACCTTGGAAGCACTTCTTCACATCAGGATGCCCTGCAGGGTTCAACAGCACAGGAGAGCACATGAGATCCAGGTTCATGAAAGGTATGGTCATGGATTGAGGAGATGAGGGAGGAATAATCCACAGATCCAGCTCAGCTGGACTCTCAGAAACACCACCAAAGGCTGAATCTGAGTGCACTCTCAGATACAGCCACCAACCCTTTGTCATTTGAAGCCTTCTGACTCCAGTGCGCTGAATTCCTCTCCCGAGAAGCATTAAAATCCCCATTTTTCCTCTTTCCCAGCTCCTTGGTGACCATTGCCACACCCTCCTCTCCTTGCCTCCCTCTCCCCTGGATCTGCATAAACCAGTCGCTGCCTTTCTGTTCCCTCTGCTCCAAGGTTTTGGATACAGCTTGTGTCCCATGAGCTGGAAATCCTGCAGCTCATCTATCAGTGGATGGCAGAGGCTGGCACGGGCTGTGAAGCCAACTGCTGCTGATGGGGTAGAGCTAATCCAAGGAGCTGCTCAAATCCAGCCCACAAGATCCCACATGTGGAAAAACTCACTCAGGAACCTCAGATGGGCCCCAAATAACCTGTCCTCTGCAGCTCCTCAACATCTCCTCTGGAGTTTTGGGGAAAGGTCAATGAGCAAAGCTTGTTGGAAGAATGGCATGGCATGGCATGGCATGGCATGGCATGGAATTAATTGAGCCATTTTTAAAATCTGCTCTGGTTTTAAGCGTTCATGAGTCAGGTGAGAACGTTTTCATAATGGAGACATATTTTATAAAATCATGGAATTAAAGAAGGGCTTGTGTTGGAAGGGACCTTAAAGCCCATCCAGTCCCACCCTCCATCACCTTCCACTGTCCCAGGTTGCTCCAAGCCCAGTCCAATCTGGCCTTGGGCACTTCCAGGGATCCAGGGGCAGCCACAGCTTCTCTGGGCACCCTGCGGTGCCCTCAGGGGAGAATTTCTTCCTTACATCCAACAGCATTCCAATGGTTCATGTACCTCCAAAGCCTACTGGGATGTAAAGGAAACAGGGAAAAGTGGGGTTTGAGATGGGATGAGCTCTTGCTCTTGACCTGAGCACTGTCACCTTTAGGCAAGTCAGTGGTAGAATTCCTCCTTTCTGCATAACACTTTCTCTAGCTGCCTTCATCCTCTCCAGTAAAAACCAAGGAAGACAAAGCACACAGAGGCAAATCTAATGTGGTTCTTACACCCTGCTTGGACAATCATTTTGAAGTGTTGGTGCAAATCTGTTCAGGGAGAGGATGATCATCCTGTCCCTTGAGATGTTTTGGCCAAGGCTTTGCAGCCCCTGAAGTGTCTGTACCTCCCAGAACAGAAGGATTTATTCCCTGGACATCTGATTGTATGGTTGTGGTTGTTATGGGGATGCTGAAGTGATTTCTGACAATATCAGAAAGCATCCAAGTGGTTTATTCCATTTATAGCCTCATGCCTGCAGATGGTGGGAGCAGTTCAGAACGCTCAAGTGAGATCCACCACCAGCCACGTGCTGAGTGTCTCAGCTGCTCTGCTGGGAGGACCCGACCATGTCCAGCAGCATTTTCCCACTCTGCTGAGGGTGAGAGGGTCTCAGAATCTGGGATTCCTTTTCTGGAGGGAAAAAGAAAAGCATGGAAAAATGGTTCAGCTCAGGCCAGAACAAAGAGAAGTATTCTCTTCCTGAATTGGGGTTAAAGGGTGAAACCTTTATAAAAATTCTTCCTCTGCTCCCATTTCCATCTATTCTGAAGTGAGGTGATAAAGCTGCAAACCTGTGAAAAATGAGGTTCACTTTCTTGGACAAATTTAGAAGTTTAATAAAAAAATAAAAAGAAAATAGACAATTAGGAGAGATAAAAGCAAAATTCAATTTCTCAGCCAAGGGTGCCTGGCACGGAGCTAACTAGCACCCTGTTAACAAAGAGTTTTTCTCTTAAAAACATCAGTCTGTTCCATATTTTAAAATTTACATGCATGATTCAAACATTCTCTTTGAGTATGAATTCTTTGGTTTAGTCCCAACTCCTCCCCAACTATTCTATCTGGCAGACCTGTCCTCAGGTGGCTTCATTCCCTCTGACAGCACAGGTCTATAAATTCTTCTCTTGGGGTTCTGGCCATTTTCATTTGGACAAGCTACTTGATAACAGAAGTTTAATCGCTTTCTTGGTTAGCAATCTTCATGCAGGAAAACAAAAGACCTCAGTCTTCTAACACTAAGTTATAATCATAAGAAGTATGCATTCATCACAGTCCTAAATTCTATTAATAAAAGAAAATACAGTACAATCTTCCTACATTCTACATACAGTATTCATTTTAATATTTGCGATAAGCCAACTATAGAATATTCATTTATAACAAAACCAAACAGGCAGAAGCCACATTTTAATGGTGTAAAAATGTGTCCCTTTGAGATGGTTGATGTCTTGCTTTTTTTTGGCCATAAGGTTGAGGTGGAATTCAGTCAGGGTTTGGGATACCCAAGAGGGTATTTCCAAGTAGATCTACTCCTGTCTGGAAGGTGAAAACACCCAGGTCTCATTCTCAATGCTTTTATTGGGTTTTATGAGTGGAGATGAGAGCTGGAGGACAACAGAGGCTGCCTGGGCTCTGCTGAGCCGAGGGAGAGAAGCCGAGGTGACAATTTTATATAACTCGCCCGTGGTCAGGAGCGGAGCCGCCGCCAGACGCTGGCTGGGCAAGGTATATTTAGAGATGAGTTAAATAGAGCGTTCAGCCACCTGGGACAGGAGCAGCGGCTCCAAGTGCTGCTGGAATCACACACGTGGGCTCCCCACAGCCATCATTCCCCGTGGCTCCCTGGGTGGAAAGGGGGTGGAGACACCAGGGTGTCCTTGCTCCTTGTCTGCTCTCCAGGCTCCTCCCAACGCCTCATCCCACATTATCCTCACATGAAGCAAATCCTGAACCTCCTGTTTTTGAGTTTTGACATTGAGGAACTTTCTTTGTAGCGTGAAGAGTCCTGCAGGAAATGTTTTCAACCCGTGGGAGTGAAAAAAGGAGATTAAACATAAAAGCAAGATAAAGTGCTGCATCTCAGAGCAGCGATACCTGTGCTCGGCCAGTGCCTAATGAGGGAATTCATGTGGAGCCTCCCCGGAGAGGGGCTGAACATCGCTGATCTTCCAGCCCAACCCTGGAGCCAGCAGCTTTGAATAGCAGCTTTATTCCCTGGAAAGAAGGCATCAAGAGGTTGATGCTGTGAAGTAGGGATGGTTGGGAAAGATCCTGGAGTCAGGGATGACTCAACGCTGCTGTAAATTCCCCTTTCTTTCCCTTCATTGGAAAGGGATGGTTGGTAAGATACACTTGTGTGTTGTTCTCCAGGGCATTTCATTCCTGCTTTTTGCCCTTTTTTGCGTATATTTGAAGGTTTCTGGAAGAGCCTGTGTTTATTGATCCAGCTGCTCCCAGCTCCCTTCTCCAGCCCTCCATTAAATATGGGCTTACACTTTCTGAAGGTCTCCCTCAAGGTTTCTTGCTTGTGGAAGCCAAATGACCACAAATGACAACTGAGGCTGTTGGATTTGAGACCACACTTAATATTTTGTATTTTATTTAGTGCAGAGCAGCTCTATTTACCAGAGGCTTTGTTTTCATGCTTGTTTTCCTCTGGCTTGTGGAGTAGGGAGGAAAAAGAAGGCTCCTGAATATCCTTTGATGCCTTCAGTGATCAGTGTATTTTAGGATTTATTTCATTTCTTTACAAACAAATGTAAGAGAGATGGAATTTTCTGGGTTTCCCCTTTAAAGCAAAAAAGGTCATGTTAATTAACCATCCTCGTTCTGACAAGCAATGCTAAGGACTGAGTGAAGAATTTCTCCTGTTCCTGCCTGCGTGTGGGAGTTTGGATGATAAGGCTACTCCAAAGCACATAATCCCATCATTGTAATGTCTCTGGACTGTCATGTAAACTCAATAATGTGTCACTCTCTTCCTTTTTCTACTATTAAATTAAATGACTGGAGTTTGAAAAGGGAAAGTGGGAATTAACTCCTTAAATTCTGAATTCCAATAAGAGGCATTCAGAAAAAGGTCCATGGAAGTTTTCCCTGCCCTCTAAAACAAAGTGCTGAGTGATACCAAAAACAAATCTCCATCAGCTGGAAAAGCCACAGCTTCCTTTGTGTCTTTAATCCCTTTTTGTTCTGCTCATTTGGGGAAAGTGTTTCATTTGAAAAACACCTGCCCTCATTCAGAAAGGAATGAACTGGCATAATAAATTCCACTCCCTTGTCATTCATTGAACTGGGAGCTCTCGGAAATTTTTTTTTCTATTTCCAACTGTTATAAAATAGACCAAAAGAGGGCTATTTTAGATCAATAATCTTTTTTTCCCCTCTCTCTTGATATTCCAGGTCAGCTGGCAAATGGAGAATTGTTCTTTGCACAGTTCTAAAGCGCTCCCGTTATCACCCATCAGAGACGGCCACTTGCCCCAGATAAGGGAGCCCTGTCTGTGCCAATGGGCAATAAAGGGAATTGCCTTTGGAATGAGCAGCTGTCAGGTCTGCCCTTGACGGTACCTTCCTCCCTGCTGCATCCAGTCCTGCCTTTGGATAGCCTGGCACAGGGACGAGCAGCGCTCGGTCCCTCCCGGTTCCGCTCGTTCCTGTTCGCTGTGCTCGCTTCCAGCCCGAGCCGCTCCTGCCGTGCTGCTCTGTGTCAGAAATCCATTAAGGAACTTTGCATTTTGATGGGAGCCGTGGAAGTGCCATCTGCTACCCAAGGGCTGCGCTTCCTGCGCTGCGCTAATCCTGCCCAGCCCTGCCCGTGCCACCGGAGCGCTCCAGCCGCCGCTCACATCCCCATTATCAGCAAATTAAGAGACACTTCCTGCTGTTGATTTCCTCATCTAAAGGCTGTGCCGGGACAAAAATCCCCCTGTTCCTGGGCCGGGATGCAATTTAGCTATAGCTGGGCTGAGACTGGTGTTCTTCCACAGCTGGTGTTGTTCTTCACCGCCGTATTCCTAACGCTGGGAAAGGCAATTCCTTATCAAACAGCTCCATTTAAGTCTAATTAGAGAGAGACCCACGGGTGACTCTGGAATATCCTCCCCTCCGGCGGCGCTCCCTGGAGCACCCTGGGACATGTGCTTGAGGAAATCTGACTGCAGGAAAAGCGCTCAGCTCCAGCAGGGAAAGAGCCACTTTATTTGGGCATTAAAGGCAGCCAGGCAGCGATTTCCATGCTGACGGAGAGCATTGGATACCATAAGGAATAGCACTGGAGTCGTGATGGGCTTCCCGTGGAGCGGGAAACGGGTCGGGGTAATGGCACCAGCATCTGCCTCCTCGGGAAGATCTGAGATCCCAGCCAGGGCCAGAATGTGGGGAGGAGAGGAGGGGAGCTGACGCTGTTTTACACCACAACGACACGGACTCCGAGCTTCAGAAAGCTAAAAAATGGCTCTTTATTTAGGGATGGATCTCCCTTTTATGCTATTTTACACAGACTAAGTTGATTGGTGAAACAAAGGCAAACCTCTTCAATCACATTGGTCAAACCAGAGGGACATCAAGAAGAAGCCCTTCCTGTGAGAAAGAATGAATAACACAGGTACAGTCACAAAAACATTTCTCTTGTTTACAGAAATTCGCCTGGGAAAAGAATTTCAGAAACCAAAACATCTCAGGCATGAAATCAGAGCTACAGGGAGCAGTTCAGAGCAGGGGTTTGATAGTGTGGACAGGGATTTGAAGGCCTCCTGCTGCCTTCTCAAGGTGCAAGAGGCTAGTATGGTGCAAGGGGGGAATTTTCTGAAGAGTGGGATTCCAAAGACTTGAAGCACTTGCACAGGTTTCCCAGGGAAGTGTTGGAGTCCACCTCCCTAGCAGGATCTAGAAGATGTGCAGATGTGGCAGCTAGGGACAAGGTTTAGTGGTGACCTTGACAGTTCTGGGTTAACCGTTGGACTCAAGGATCTCTGAGGGCTTTTCCAACATAAACAATTCCATAATTCCATGATCATTTTGTTTGCCGTGCTGATATTCATCTGGGTAACAGAGAGAAAAAGGAACTTTTAGCTAGGGAAAAACAGTGCCCCCAAAATTCTCCTGTTTGGCTCTGGAAAAAAAATGTTAAATGAGCACATTAAAATCGTGGAATCACAGAATCGCCCGAGCTGGAAAGGAACCACAATGGTCATGGAAATCCAATTCCTGTCTCTGCCCAGGATAATCCCAAAAATCCCACCCTGTGCATGAGAGAATTGCCCCAAAATTAGGCTTAGACAACCTTCTTTTGGACCTCCAAGGACAGCAAAGATAGAGGAAGGGCTCAATGGAATTGGTCACCAACTCCCACCCCAGCTGCCCTTCCCTGCTTCTCTGGAGTTGGATCATCTTTCCCAGCTCGATCCCTGTCCATCATTCCTGTGCCCTCCTGCACCAGGGTACTGCTGCAAACAGATTACAGAAGGTTTCAGAGGTAAGAAGGGTTGCAGTTACTTATTTGTATCCTATTCCTCCCCAAAATGGACTGAATAATGACTTCTGTGAGTGCCGTGACAAGTGGGAACAAAACTCCCTCATGCCAGCTGGGAATGCCACTCACTTTGGTGGCTTCAGATCAAGACAAGTGTTTATCCCCCTCAAATCCCATACAAAATAACCAGGATTTCAATCATCTGTTTCCTTGGAGGTTCTGAGTTCATATAGTGGAGGTTTCTGGGATGTGTCCCTGCCAGATCCCAGCACATCCTGGGGACCAGTGGGATGTGATGCTCCATCCCCATCCCTGCGCAGATCTTGGCAGGAACTGTCACTGTCCTATCAATGTGATTGGAGCAGGCAGAAAAAAAAAAGGGTTTGTTACGAGAAATGACCAGGAATGAGAGTCAGGTTTCCTGAAAACCTGTGACTCCTGTTTCCAGTCCTGTCACGAAGCCAGGACTTGGAGGCTCTGCACAAACCATTCACAGCTTCATTTGAGTGTCTCATTTTCTTGTATTGACCCAGAAGGGTTTGGGAGCTCAGTGGAATCAGTGCTTTTCTGTCAATTGATTCAGCCTCAAAGAAGCTGCCACTTTCAGCATTCCCCAGCACACAGAGAAATCCTAAATATTGCTGCTTCAAAGGTTTGGGGGTTTGAAATCCATTTGGATTATTTAGCAGAAGCAAAAGGCTGCCCTGAGTGTGAAGGGACTGGGCAGAGATCACAGAGCCCAGCCCAGACAGACACAGGATTTGTCCCTGGAGTCACAGCTGAGGTCAAGACAACCTTGGCCCCCTCCAGAACTCAATTAGCAAAACCAAAAGTGAAATAAGAGGCAGGAGAATGAACCCTGAGCCCACTCCCAGCAGCAGGCTGTGGGTTATCAGAGGCACGGCTGGGCACAGGACCATCCCAGTACATCCCAGTGTGTCTCTGTCAGAATCCAGGCTGCTCTCTGAGGACTCCAGTCCACTTAGTTTTTACTGGGCTTTTATCCCAGGCAATGCTCACAAAACCTCCCTCGGGGGCCTCACTGTGCTGTGGATCCATTGGACACTCACAGCTATTCCCAATGTTCATGCCCTGAAGAGGAAAGGAGGGAATTCAGCTCCAAAACACCCTGTGTTGAACCAGGGAGTTCAACCCAAATTTCCCCCATCCCTGGCACCCATCTGCCTGGCAAATGCAAGCACGGCCAAAGGAGCCAACCCCTGCTGATCCCTCTGGCGGGATGCTTGATGTCCATTGCTCACATGGGCCTCAAATCCCTGAGCTGCTCCAGAGTCTCTCCAAGGCTCTTTAATATCCCAGGCGTTGCTCCACCCCCGTGGCTGCAGGCAGAGCCCTCCTTTGGCAGAGCTGTCTTCCATCCGTGCTCCCGCTGCCTTCCCGCCGCTCCCGGCTACCGATCCCGGCCTCCTCCAGCGATAATTTCCCGAGGTCGTCGGATCAAGCGAAGCAATTTGGAATAAATTGTGGTCACTTCAGACTTTTGCATTAAACTCTGAACTTTGGGAGCTTCTCTGCACTGGAACTGTCAGCGATGGGCATCCCGAGGGGGTTTGTGTTTATTTATATCCAAAGCCCTTCCTCGCAGAGCAACCTGCAGGGGCTGAGGAGATGAGTGGGAAGGAGGGAGAGAGGGGGAATCAAGGAATGTGTCTTTGGCCTTTCTTTCCTTTCTTAAAACCCAAAGGCAGCTCCAAGTTTAATGACCTCAGTTTGTGCAAGAGGCCAGGAGAATGTCAGTGCAGGGTCAAATTCAGCCAAAACGATCTTTAAAGGGGATTTTCTGCCTCTGAAACTCCTAACTGAGGTTTGGGCCATGTGCTACAGCAGAGGGCAGGGCCTTTGCTCTCCTTGCAGTGTAGGGAACACGGGAGAACCTCCAAGGACCCCCAAAACGAGGAGATAAAGGAGAAAACACAATAAGACTCCAAACAACGTCTGCTGTCAGCAGCTTTTGTTATTGGGAGTGGAGGGGAAGAGGCTGAAAATTGTTATTTAGAGATATTTCGTTTCAGCATCTTCTGAAATACATTTTTAACTCTGTGTTAAAAATCACGGTTTTTGGTAAAAAAGCTGAAAAATAATGGAATCATGGGAAGGTTGGGCTGGAAGGGATCTTAGAAATCTTCCAGATCCAACCCCCTGCCACAGGTAGGGATAAATGTCACACTTTAGTCCCCCTTTTTGCAATACCTTGGATCACCCCTCAGTGAATCTCCCTTGAAGTTCTGGACAACTTTAAACATTAATGGAAGAAGGAGTTTATTTTTGACAGCTCCCGCCCCAGCGGCTGCTGGCACCGCAGCATCCCCGCCCTCCCAGGGTGTGTCTGGATCAAAGGAATGATGGAATTAGAGCCCAGCTCCATGACAAGCCCATCTGCTGGCGCTGGGCTGACCTACATGAGGTGAAATGAGATGTGCTGGGCTCCATCCAGCTCCTGGAGTGGGCAGGGTGCCCTGCTGCCAGCAGAAAGGAGCACTGTCCAACTGGAGCAGTGGAAAATCCCATTGGGACAAGCACAAAAGGCACCTTTTGGGTCCCAATATCCAAAGTCAACCCCATTTTGCACGTGTGCTGAAAGCTCACAGAAAATGGAAATAAAGCACAGACAGGAGAGGTGAATTCCCATTCACCTGAGTCCACGTGCTTTATTTTAGGAAAACTCCAAACAGACTGATCCATGGCTTACACCACTACTAAAATTTGAAGACCTACAGATGCACTTTTCCTTCCTCGTATTCCCCACCCATGCCTATTAGAGCAGATGGAAAGTTTACCCTTCCCAATCTTGTGCTATCTCTGCATGTAAATGAAGAAATTTGAGCTTAAAACCTGTCAAGCCAACACCTTCCCCCAGGATTCAATTGACTTTGAAATTGTTCGCTTCAAAAAACACCCAAACAAACAGGGAAAGATCCCAAAAGGAAGAGAATTAATAAGGGCAGTGTTTTCTAATATGCACACTAAACAAATCCTTCAATCTAAATGAAATCTATATTGCAGGCATTTGCCGGTTTTGAGCTGAGGCTGGGCTGCTCTGGCTCCACATCCATCCAAATTTCATGCTTCCCTTTGAACCTGGCTTATCAGAAACGGTGCCTTTCTTTTCTCCCTGCCTTCCGGAGAGTTTTTAGAATTCAAGTCAAAGCAGGAGCCTACACAGAAAGGAAGAAATTAATTGTCCTGTGTCCTTGTCCCTCCCACGTGTGTTTTGGTCAGGATGGCCAGGATTTGGGTATCACCCTCAGTGGGAACCCACCCTGCCAAAATCCCGCTCTTTTCCATCATCCAGGGGAAGAAATCCTGGATTTGGGTGTTTTGAAGATCGCTATCAAACAAATCTAATCTTGCACTCCCATGGCTGCCAGGGATTTATTCCTGTACCTGTGAAATTTGCATCTATGACAACAGATTTCTGTCAATTTGGGATGTTCATCTCTCTCCACAAGGAACTTGATCACACATTCCACAGGGATAAGGTGCCCACAGCACTCATTTTCTAATGGATGTGTACTTTTACCTCTTCCAGTGCAATAAATCAAGGCAGTTCCTACTCAAAACAGCTTTTGTTATCTCTGTGGGCGATGCAGGATATCCACACATCCTGACCATCCTGCACATCTAACAGTTTGTTAGAGAGGGAATTAGAAATAAAATTTCTGACCAGTTTTTTCTGGGACACCGTTTTCACCAGCCACTGCTTTGCTGTGTGGAGCAAACCAAGCCTGAGATATTTTCCCAGAGGACTTGGTTCTTTTCAGTTTTCTGCCATGAAATGCAGCACTTCGGATCAGATATTTGGAGAATTGTCTCCAACGAGTACCAAAATTTCACTGATTTCTGATTCCTGGTGGTGTTTGGAACAGGCTACTCAGAGGGGGTGTGGAATGTCCCATCCCTGGAAGAGTTCAAGGCCAGGCTGGATGCAGTTTGGAGCCATCTGGGACAGTGGAAAGTTCCCATGGCAAGGAGTGGAATAACATGAGCTTTAAGGTCCATTCCCACCCAGACCATTCCAGGACTCTGTGACTGATGTGAGTGTGGGATCACCACGACAGCATCACAGGCAGAGAAACTACCACAATCCATGAAGGACCTTCCCGCCTATCCCAGATTTTGTCTGAAGTTGCCCAAACCTGTCCCCAAATCCAGTGGGAATCCAGCAGAGATGGACACCCTGCAAACTACCATGAGCAGGAACGAGGGGGAAAACCCTGCAAAACCCCTGCTGGAGCAGAGCAGGAAACCACAGAGAGGACAATTTTTATTTCCATTTTCCATGGCTGGCGGGTTCTGAGCATTGCCCGTGTCCTGCAGACACGCCCAGGAATTCCAGCCGGAGCAGAGGAGCAGATGGCAGCAGTTGTTCCACTGGCTGCCTGCACCTGCCAAACGAGCTCCTTCCCCTTCCCTTCCCGAGACACAGCTGCTTCCAAGTGCTCTGGAAAGCAGAAGGAGTTGGAAGGTGGCTGCTTCCTCCCCACGCCCTGATGGACATGGATTTAGGGAGCAGCCTTGGGGAAGTGTACTGGTTTAGGGGAAATCTGGGAGAAAACCTCCTAAGGATCCGGTTCGGGAAAGACTTCCTCAGAGAGAAGTGGGAAGAAACCTGTTTATTAAACAGGCAAAGCGCTCCCCAGCACAATAAATTGAACAATATCAGATGACAGGAACTTCGTGCTGCTCTGGAGAGATGACAAATTTAGAAAGAAGGTCTCCCCTGGAGGTGGTTGCTCTGTTCTCAGTCCCTCTGGCACTGGGAAAAGTTTCTGTGCAGGGGAGGGCTTGGTGGGTCCCAGGTGAAGCCCCCCAGTGCTTCCCCACGTCCTCAGTCCAGAGAGACTTGAACAGTTCCAAGGAAAGTTAAAAAAAAGAAAAGAAAAGGAAAAAAATTTCTCTGCCTCAGCTAGCTACACTAACTAACTAAAAAAAAAGAAGAGCCTCTCTGTCCCACACTGTGTGTTGCTGAACTCCAGCACTCAAGGCCACTTGGAGGAGCAGAGTTTCTGAAAACAAAACCACGCCTCTCCCTCCCCTTTGCTCTCAGACCCAATATTAAAGGTACAGAGTGTAATATCCAGCAAAACCCCAGAGACAATTAGGGATACAAACATCATAACGTCACCCTAGGATAGGAAGATCCACAGAGCCACTTTGGAGGGGCTGGATGCTGTGGGGGGAAAGGGTTGGAGGGCTGGAAGAAGAGGTGCCTTGGAGTCCTGGACACAAACCCCTCTCCCATAACAATGCAGAGGACAGAGGGAAGTTCCCAGAGCAGTTTTCAAGCCTCCTCTCCTTCGCACCACGGAGAATTTGGTGGATCTGAGACTGTTTATTCTCCCACATGCTGATTTTGCTCATCCCAGAGGTCTTGGCTTCCCCATGTAATAAAAAATCAAGATCCCAAGCCACCACTGGTTATTCCTGCAGATATTTCCATGCACACCCTGGCCCTGCTGAAGCTGGGTTTGTTATCAGCGTAATAGGGCCAAGACTTCAATTCATCCTGGCAATAAACTGCAGAAATATTGGTGCTCCTGCCTTTCCTAATCTAATAATTTTTTTTTCCTTCCAGAGGAGGCCATTCCCCAGCCCTGAGATAGTCTCCCAGCCCAGCATGTGGAATTACAGATACTGCCAGCGCCTATTAACTGTACAAATCTTTGCATTGATAAATGAGGGAGAGATTTATGTCTTGAAATGAGAAATTCTATCCCCAACAACAAAATTGAGCCAGTGGATCAATCCAGATCAGAGTCCGTCGAGGAAGTGACTGCAGCAATTGACATTAATTGTTGTCTCTGGCATTTCAGCAGCCTGCCAGGAATGCTGGGCCAGAGGGATGGAGCTTCTCCCTGGCCCCTGGGGGACTTCTGGCCATGGCCAAGCCACTCTGGCAAATTATTGGGGAATATTTACGGAATTTCCTTGGTGGTGCATTCTGGCACCTTGAAGGAGATGAATCAAAAATCTGCTCCCAGGGCTAAATGTGCTTTAAGAGCAGCCTCTCCTTGCATATCAATTGCCTAATAAGCCCCAAACTGGATTTGCTCAGATTAATTCCCATACACTTCATTTACTTGCTGCTTCTTATCCAGCAGCCTTCCATCCCCAGGCAGGATTCCTGTAAATGTGACCACTCCTGGGGGCACCATCCTGCCACATCCTTCCCAACGCCCCAAAATCAAAACCCTGAGGGCTTGAACCCCAACATAATTCTCAACTTAAATGTCCACCGGGTGTTTTTAAAGGAGCTTTGCTGCTTTTATTTGCATTTTTTATCTCAGAGCCCAGTGCTTGGGATGCCCCTGGGTAACCTGTACAAGCTGGCAGGGGCTGGGGATGTCTTGTAGTCTGAGCTTTTGTCCTCAAGCCATCAAATCCACCTAAAGTATTCCTGACAGCTGCTTGTCCAAACTCTTGGATGGAGCCAACAGCCTCCCCAGGTGACTGTTCCCACATCAAAGCCGAGCTCTGCAGGTCCTCTCCTCCTAATGTGCCCCGGAGGAAATTCTGACATCACTAAAACTTTGTAGGTGTTTAATCTTCATTACGGAGCAGTCCCGAACTGCTGCCTGGGTAAAAGTTGGGTCTCCAGATCCAACTCTGCAGGTCCCAGGAGGTTTGGGATGTTCTGCAAAGCCCTATCGCCCCCAGGCACTGTCTAGGGCAAAAACTCGGTTTTCATTAAGGAGGAAATCCATTTTTAGGTCTAAAAGTTGAAGAAAAAAAGGGCTGGAAAGTTCTATCTCATTCCTAAATGCTCAGAATGAAAATTAACCCAATCCTGCAATTCTCTATTCAGTGTTTGTGTCAGCCAGCACAGGGGCATTTCCCAGGGAGAAACAAGGATCCTGACCAAGCATCCCTTGGCCCTTCAGAAAGGAAACCAAAAAAAATCAAAAACTCCTTGAATTTTCCTGTGTGTTTTCAAGTGGCCCAGCAGGACTAAGAGAATCCCCTGGAGCAAACGAGAGGGATTTGCCCTCTCCCTCAGCTCTCACTGGACAGGTTTGCTCCATTTTGCAAACCCAAACCTTCTTTGCCACAAAATGAAAGAGAATTGTCACTCTGGAGGCTGGAGGGGCTCCAGAGAAGAGCTGTGCCATGAGGGAAGCTTTGTGAGCTGCCTCACGTGGGATGAGGTTTAGGGAAGGGAGCAGGGACAGCCCCGAGCTGGAGATTGCTCATTCCTGCTCCAGGCTCTGGCTATAAATAAAAACCAGGATCTAAGACAAATAAAAAAGGAAGAATGACTGGGTTTATTCTGCTTCATCAATGACAGGACAGCTTTAAAGAGACACAAAAACGATACAGAAAACAACAAGCCTGGTTTCCTAGAAATGAAGGCTGAGCTAAAGATAAAACAGGGTTTGCCCAAATTGTCTTTTTCTGGTCATTTCCAAGGAGAATTGCTGGGCTTCAGTGCAAAATACAAAGAAAGAGGAGGTTTCAAGGAGGGAATGGGGGGTGTCAGAGATGTTATGGCCTCTCTGGGGCCCCGCCAGGACGTCCCTTCCTGGGCAGTCTGTTCCAGCTGAGCATTGCCAGGGGCAGAGGGGTTGGGTATGGCCCAGCCAGGATGGGCTCCAGCAGCTGTAATGAACCCAGGGAAGAGCATCCGGGCATCTATCACATGGAATGAGAAGATATTGAGGCAAGTGGGGTTTGTGCCACATTTTATTCAACCCCAGGAGCCGACTGGGAGCTTCCACTCCCCCCAAAACGGCCTGGGAAAGGTTTACACCCTGTCGGGGGGAAGACATCTGTTATTAGACCCCACGTGCTTAAAGGGATTTCTGAGGAAAGGTCTGGGGGGTTAATTTTAAAGGGATTTCCAAGGAAAGCTCTTGGTGCAGCCTCAGAGATGGGGTCACTGTGGGACTTTGATAAGGGACATTCACCCTTCCTGCCATGCCTTTGTCCTCTTTGGCTCTCAGCTTTTCCCTTCCTCTGCATCCACTGATGGTCCCCATTCCTTCCTCCTGCCACAGCCCCATATCCTGGAATCAGGCTGGAAAAAACCTTTAAGGTCATCCAATCCAACTGTTCCCCCACAGCTGCCAAGGCCACCACTGACCCACGTCCCCAAGTGCCACATCCACACAGCTTTTGAGTCCCTCCAGAGGCTCCACCCCTGCCCTGTGCTGCTGCTGCACATTTGGCAGCTTCCAGAGACCTTGCCTTTGTGCTGCAGCCCCCACCCAGCCTGGCAGGGACTGCTGCCACCCTTCAGCAACCTTGAAACCCCTTTGGTGGCCGCAGCATCTGTCACTGCAGATGCCAGCAGGGATGGGGACCCGCAGGGTGGGATGAGCATCCGAGGATGCAGGAGGCCCCATCTGCACCCAGGACCATCCCTGAAGGTCAGACACAGAGAGGGGACCTGGGGCTGTCACCGAGGAGGGCACAGACATCTCATCACTACTTTCTCAATGAGGAAAGCAAAAGGAACACAAATTCTCCTTTTCTTTATCCAAAGGGGCTGAGGTTTGAGCATTTCCATCCTCAGCAAAAGCCCAGCAGCTGCTACTCTCCTCATTCAGGGAGCTGCTGCTGCAGTTTCAGGGATCTTTGAACGTGTTGCTTGTAAATTCTTGTACCTTTCTGGGAAAAAGTGCCTCATCCTTTCTTATCACAAGGTGAAGGCGTTTTTCTCCTATAACAGAAGCTGAAAGGTTCTCATATTTTGTTGCACTAGCTGGACTATAGGGAGAGAAAGGACATTTACTGTTCCAGGTAGATGTCCAAGAAAAATCAAAAGACTCCAATAAAAGCAAATTCAGCCAGCTCAGCTCGTCTCTCCCTGCTGTAAAGAGATGAGGTTCAGCAAAGGTGAAGCAACTTATTTTGTTCCTGATTTTAAAAATAACTGTCTCAACATAAGCAAATCAGCCATGAGAATCCTTAATTGTTTGGTGCTGTCAATAACAAACCCCTTTTCATTTGCCACTGCCTGTGGGGAGGACAAAAAACCATGGGGGCTTCCACCCCCACCCCTTTTTTGGCATAGTTTTGCCTGGTTTGGTTAATTTGGGGAGTGAGGGGTTCATTTAGACGTGCTGCTGAACCAGTGCTGCCTTTGCAAGGATGTGAGCACAAGCAGCTTGTGATGAGCCTTGTCACCAGCCAAAAATAGGGACACACGTTGGAAATAAAAGAGCTGCAGCTTCAGTGACGGGCTGTAGGCAGGAGGTGGGATGTGGAGAGAGGTGTCAGCCCAGCCAGAGGAGACATCTCCCCTCTGGAACATCCAGAGTGGGACATGTGGGTTCTTCCCATGGCCCCAGGCCTGGCTGGCACCTCCTCACCTCACCTGACCTGACAGAGGAGGCTGTCACCCCTGCCTGCTGCCTGGGGGTGACACTGCCTGCTGTTTTCCCAGCAGGGAATCCTCCCTCAGCTTCTTTCTCACCTCTCTGTGTGTCGTTGGAACTTTTCCTTCATTCCCCTGGGGATGTCAGAGTTAACAAGTAGATGTGAGTAGGAAATCAGTGCCTTTGTTCTGGATGCATTTCCAGGCACGGCTCTCAAGGCTCAGGCACTGAAAATACTCTGGGCACCTGTCAGAGGTCCCTTCACCCTCAGCATTAAAGAGTCACTTTTCCCACAGCTGTCTTTAAGTCAAGTGTCCCATAACTTGTGGTGGTTGTGGCTCTGATCTACTTGAAAGTCTTTCCATCCCAAATTATTCCCAAATTCTACAACAGCCTTCAAGGCCAAGTTCTGCACTGTGGCTTGCACGTGGCTCAAATTCACAGCACCGTGCTCATGGGGGACGCTGGAGCAAAAAGATTTCCACCTTGCTGAATTCCTCAGTTTGAAATGAAATAAAATACTCTGGATGAGATAAATGTAACTCCAGCAGTGGTGGATGGACAGACAGTGTCCTGCTCCACAGGCATTTCTCCTCATCTTCCCACAGCCCCTCTCGCCCCATACACATTTATAAAGTGAGATGAAAACAGTTTTAATGTATCAGACCCCATGAATAATGTACTGGAATAGCCTTGGTGCAGCCAAGCGTGTTCCATCCCATCAATATGATAAATGCAGGTACAGTTGTTTTAATTGTCGGGATCGTGTTGGAGTGCAAACACATCTGTGCTTCGCCTGGGGGGACATTAATGTTGTCCTGATCCTGACAAACCCTTTCCTTCACACACCACCATCCCACTGCCTGGAGCTGGAGAGCTGGGAACAGCCAGAACGTGTTGGGAACAGTCAGGATGGGTTGGGAACAGGCAGGATGGG
>VWYN01000297.1:485551-520011 GCA_013400075.1 Hippolais icterina | reverse complement strand
ATTTTTTGGTTTGGGGGAGGGGGGGGGGGGGGGGGGGGGGGGGCATGGCACAGGTGGGGTAGGGCCAGAGGTGTGGCCAGGGCAGAGCCCCTCGCTCCCCTTCCCTGGGAATGGATTCTCCACGTGTTTAATTATGCATCTTTCCCTGTTCTCATTAGCTCTTCAAATCGAAAATCTCCTTGTTCAGGGCTTATTTTGTCCTGGTTAAATTTTTATCTCAGCTAAAGGAGGAAGAGAATGGCAATAAACCTTACACAGGAGCACAGGGATGGAGGGGTGGGAGGAAAGATGGAAGGCTGGGATGACAGAAGGATGGAAGGATGGGAGGATGGAAACATGGAAGAATGGAAGGACGGGAGGATGGAAGGGTGGAAAAATGGAAAGGTGGGAGAACGGGAGGAAGGGAGGAAGGATGGGAGGATGGGAGGACAGACGGACGGAAACATGGAAGAATGGAAGGATGGATGGATTGGAGGATGGAAGGGTGGAAAGATGGGAGGATGGGAGAATGAGAGGATGGGAAGAAGGGAGGAAGGGAGGAAGGGTGGAAGGATGGGACGAAGGGAGGATGGGAGGAAGCATGGAAGTATGGGAGGATGGAACGATGGGAGGAAGGATGACAGGACAGGAGAAAGAGCAGAAGTATTGAAGGGTGGAAGGATGGGAGGGTGGAACGATGGGAGGAAGGATGGGAGGATGGGAGGAAGGGAGGAAGGATGAGAGGAAGGGAGGGTGGGAGGAAGGATGGAAGAATCTCCAGAGCAGCTGTCCATCAGAACCCCTGGCTATGCAGATTCCCCCCTTTGGCTTCGTGACAAACCCATGATATTTTTAACTCGTTTGGGTAGCCAAGATCCATGAAAACAGCATTTCCAAGTCATAGGCCAGCACATCTGGGTATAAAACTCTTGGGCTGGACTTTGAAGGAGAAAGGGATATTTTGGTTATTTACATTTTTATTATCCCCATCGCCCTTTGTGCCTTGTCTCCCTGCTGAATGTTCATATTTCCTCGTAATTTCTGCAATTTGGGGCTTGGCTGAACCAATCAGAGCTGTTTGGAGACTCTTTGCTCGTGAGCTGCTCTTCCCCTCACTCCCAAATCCTCTCCCCAGTGAGAGGCAAGGCAAGGGGAACCACACGTTTGTGATTGATTGCCCTAAAAGCATGGGAAAACACAAAAAAATGCCATTTCAGGAGGTATTTCAACCCCAAATACATCAAGAATTTTTCCCTCCATCCTCGCCCAGCTAGATGCCTTCTCCTTGCACTCCTCTTCACCTTTTCTCCTTAAATAGAAGATTGAGGCTCCCTATCACTAAATTCATAACTGTTTGCCTGGAATTTCTCCCTGGGGAATGTTATTAACAGCAACTTAGCGGCTGATGGATGGCGGCGTTGCCGGGGCTCTGCTTTGCATCCAGGCAGCCGAAGATCCATCACCGAAATTCACGTGGGCAGGCGTGGATTAAATAAACACCCCGAGAAATATTTATTGCAGAGGGGAAATTGGACTGGAGCCTTGTACAGATGTGTATTTATAGTGATTTAATAATCAATTATCGCACTGGCACTCAATACCCGCCTGATTAAATCTTCGCAGGGAGGCGTCTCGAGAACTTTCGCTTAAAAAGGTGATTTTAATTCTATTCTGTAATTGCTTTTTAGGCTCTTTGCTGGCTGCCCAGGAGCTGTAGGTACAGGAATGGACTGTGGTGAGGAGCTTTGTGGTTGGGTGTTAATGGAGCCATGAATTGATTTTATTTTCTGCTCTTTATTCCCTTCTCTCTGCGCTCCCCCAAACTTACACATTTTTTTCCCCTGGTAAGGGATAATTCATTCCATGATTGCAAATAGATCACAGTAAACTTAGTGTAATGGAGCAGTAATTACCTAAAAAGTGATGGACTTGGGGGGATTTTGGAGGCTAAGCAATCCAACAGGTACTGTACAAAGTAGGAGCAACTATTTTGATGCTGATCAATGAAATACGAATTTTCCACTGATTTCTCTTAGTTTAACCTTTCAGAGGCACTCAAAGCTCCCCAGGCCTCCCTCACTGTGTATTCTGTGTATTTTTTTAACACGTCTGGAAACAGACCCAGCTGTGAGAGTAACTCAGCAGGCATTGGGTTGTATTCCAGGGGATCTGCAAACCCAGCATTCCCAAGATATCCTGTAACTGGTTATTTAGTGGGCAGGCCTCTCTTCCCCAGGGAGATCTCAGCAAGACAAGGGTCAGGTTTTGTCCTAATATATTTGGGCATCTCTTGGGTTGTAAAGTGGCACAAAAGGGCTTTTTGGGAAGCAGTTTGCAAAGTTAAGGTGTGGTGAAATGGGATTCCTGTGTTCCTGCTCTGTGCAGCATCCCTGTGCACCCCGGGGCAGAAGAAAGCAAGCCCATGGTCCCCCAAATTCCAGGATGCAAAATTCCAGGTATCCGGCAGGCGAGTGCGCTTGGGAGAAGCCACTAGTGGGAGCCGTGATCCCACAGAACCCCCACAGACCCCGGGAGGGAGCGGCTCCCGGCCCCCCCGGGCTCGCTCCTCCCTAATATGTCTGGGAACCAGGGAACCAGGGAATACCACAAAGATCTGGGTTCTTAAAACGGGATCTTACAATCCACCTCCTGCCACCTCTGCCATGGGCAGGGACACCTTCCACCTTCCACCAAGCCCCGTCCAGCCTGAACTTCGGCACTGCCAGGGATCCAGGGGCAGCCACAGCTGCTCTGATCCCCCTGTGCCAGGGCCTGCCCACCCTCACAGGGAACAATTCCTGCCCAATATCCCATCCATCCCTGCCCTCCGGCAGTGGAAGCCATTCCCTGTGTCCTGTCCCTCCATCCCTTGTCCCCAGTCCCTCTCCAGCTCTGCGGGATCCCCTTTAGGCCCTGGCAGGGGTTCTCAGCTCTCCCTGGAGTCTTCTCTTCTCCAGGTGAGCATCCCTAGCTCTCCCAGCCTGGCTCCATGGGAAAGGGGTCCCAGCCTTTGCAGGATTTTCATCTTTCCCACTGTTGCTGGCTGGCCTCTGCCTGCATTCAAAGTTGGGCTTCCTTGGGAGGAGAAAGGGAGAAGTGGGAAGGTGCTGGGGGAATGGAGAGGTCCCCTCTGCCCTTCCCACCCCAATGGAGACCCCATGGCACCAGCTGGGAGCACATTCCCATCCATCCCTGGAATAAGGACAAAGTTACTGCTCCTGCTGGGTTGTTTGAGAGACAGAGGAGGATGCAGGACACAGCCAAGCCTGGGAATTTTATTCACTTCTGGGATGGAGGGAGATTTCAGGAGCATCTCTGGAAGGCTTTATCCAATCATGTCCTTTATGGCCTTGCCTGAGCTTCCCCCATTCTCCTCCTCCAGCCCAAATGCCTTTTCCTATTGCTGCTCCTCTTGGGAACAGGCTCCTTGTCTGGCAAAGCTCTTTTTGGGGGTTCCTGGCTCAGTGGCTGCCCAAACACCCGGCAGCTGTTCCATCCCAGGGCTGCAGCACAACCAGCCTGCTGGGATGAGGAGCAGGAAAATCTGGGATGCCTCCGCTTCCAGCCCAGTGCGTCTAAAGCACGGCTGAAGGAGCAGCTCCACGTTGTTTGTTCAGACTTTACTGAGTGGCCTTGAGGAGGAAATGAGATCTTATTAGGGACTCTAATAATGCTCCAGATCATCCTCCGTACGGAGCAGATCCGAAGGATTAGCAAAACAAATGAAGTAATGACTTTTCTGTGAAATTAAAATTTTGTAAGATAATCCAAAGAGGAAATAGAAATTTTATTTCAATTATGCATTAAACTTTCTCAGCTCATTTTGGGTCAGGGCTTGAACACCAGGGAAAATTTACAGCAGCGCTGGGCCAGCAGGAGCTGAAATCCTTGAGCCTGCTCTGGGATGGAGCCGTCATGGTGTTGGACTCCTGAGCACCCTGGCGTGTTCCCAGACACGCCCGACAGCCCCAAACTTGCCTTTTCCCAATTAAAATCTGGGCTGCGGAGCACGGACACGCTGCACGGCTGAGCTGATTTGTCCTCAGCAAGAACTGCAGGAATAATTGAAATTCCTGGCGTCGCTCTGAGCTCAGGACTCCTGGACAGAGAAGCTCTTAACAGATGGACCATCCCTTTTCGTCACCGCTCACAGACCAGAGCAGTGTCAGGAGGGTCTGGGGCTTAAACTGGGACCGAGAATCATTTCTGACTTGATTTTAAAGGCTGAGCCCATGGCAGTGATTCCAGCCCCACTGGAGTAACTGGGGACAAAACCACCCCGGCAGGGGCAGTTTGTGTTTTACACAAGATGTTTTTATTAAAACAGAATTCAATCAACAGCTTGGATTGTCCCCAGATGGAGGACAGGGATGTGTCACTCCACGGTGGCCCTGAGCAGCTGAGCCAGGCAAGTCTCCATCACCAAATCCACAGGAAATTGCATCCCAGAGCTCCATCCCATCCATGCTAAAATGGGGGGAAATCAAGTGTGGGAGGGGACATTTGTGATAAGCCATACTTGCAACAAGCCACACTTGTGACAAGCCACACTTGCTGTCACCGAAGAGTGCCATAAAAGCCCTGCTGAGGGAAAAGCCTCCAGAAGAGATTTCATCCTCACAGCTCCCAGGGCCTACTCATGCCCAGGAAGGAAAACTGGGTAAATAAATCAGTAAATAAAGCTGGTAATTCATTAAGAACCACAATCTAGGGAATGTCACAGCTGGTGACACCACAGCTTGGATTGGGAGCCTCCAAAGAGAGGAAATGAGAGGTTAAAGGCATTTCCTTGGTTTTGTGAGCTGCCTCAGACAGGGCTCTTATCTTAATTGATACAGCCCCAGCTTTTCTCTGCGTGCCTCCGACAACAAGCGTGGCTCTTTGTCCTCTCCAGTTATTAAAGACTCCGCTCTGGATCACAGGGATAAGTGACAGCCTCGCTGAGGATGCAGCTCCCAAGGCAGAGCCCAAAAATCTCCTTTTTCCTCTCTTCTCAGGGCACAGGTGACATTCCATCACAGAATATACTGAGTTGGATGGGACTCACCAGGGCTGAGTCCCATTCCCAGCCCTGCACAGGACACCCCAAGAGTGACCACATGCCCAGGAACATTGTCCAGACCTCTGGAACTCTGTCAGGCGTGGGGCTGTGACCACTTCCTTGGGATTCAATGCTTCTGTCAGTATTTGAACACTTTGCTTTTGTCCTCTGGAGCACAGGGTGGGATCCCACCCGATCCCCAGCCTGTGTGTTGAGGAAGAAATCCAAAAGTCAGGCAGTTTCCCATCCCAGATGGGAATGTGTCCCGGCTGGCTGGAAGCAGGTGGCTGTGAGCAGGGAGCATATGAAGCTCACTAAAGCTTTGTGTGAAATATCTTGATTTCAAGTTTGGTGGGTTTTTTTTCCCTCCCTGGGAAGAGAAAAGCTCCACACAACTGTTGGAACCCTGGATGCTGAAAATTTCAGGCTTTCTGTGTTAAAAGGTGCTGACCCTCAAGCAAGCACCACATTTGACCTGAGGCCTTGGAACAGGCTTCCGAAATTGAGTGATGGCATGGGGGTTGTGGGTGTGTAGTTGGAATAATATTGTGCGATCTTATAGGGTAAAAAACGTAGATTTGGGGTTTTAGTATGTAGCAATGTAAGTCAAGATGGAAGACTTTAGGCATTACCTGGGTCCTTCTTCTTCTTCACCTTCTTCTTCCCTCTTCTTCTTCCCTCTTCTTCATGGGTTTGGGTGCTTTTCTGTAATTAAGTGAAAAAGGCCCACAATGCAGGCTTTGGGTGGTCATTGTTGGGTCAAAAGTATAGATAATATAGATGTCACCTTGTTATTGGGTAATTATCACTTAAATAACCTTGGGAAGCTTTCGAGGCCTCCATTTTACCTCATTTCTCTTGCTAGTTAGAGCTAACGGCTCGTGAGTCTGTAAATAGATAAGAAACAATAAACATCCAAGTCCGAACACAAACCTACATTTCCCATGTATTAATCCCAACCTTGGCAGAGAGAAAGAGAAGCCAGAACCATCACACACATCCAGTGTGGTACTGGGAGATACCCAGGAGCTGGTGACACAGTCCGGAGAGAGGATGGAGAGGGGATGGTGCCCTCCATCGGAATATGGTGGTGAGGGATCAGATTTCCATGGGGGCTGGATGTGGGCGTTGTTCACCTTCATTCAGCCACTCGTTCTTACCCTGCCTTGCAGAGTGTCCATCTCCTCCAGGAGGCACAGACAGGGCCCCCTGGACGGATCATTCCCCACAAATAATTGAATTTCCAGCACTTTCTCCACCAACATCATTTTTATTTTTCCCAAAGCTTTCCATGCCTCCAAGAATAAAAGAAATCCCTTCTTTATTTATATTTATTGTTTATATATTTCCAGGGGGGTGCTGACAATTTGGGACCCCAAATCTGCTGATTAAGATGGTGTTTCCCCACCAAAGGGAATTTTCCAGCAGCTTTGGGAGGACAAGTGTATCCCTGTATGTTGGACAATAGAAAGAGAATTTCTTCCCAATGTTTGGTGACACCCAGGAGCTGCTGTGGTGTCAAACAGCACAAGGTGAAGATGCTGAGTCAGGGAGGAGGATGGTGGGGCTTTGCTTCTGCAGCATCCAGATCCCACAGGATTCCTCACAAGCAGCCAATGGGCCCAGGGAGATCAGGACATACCTAGGGATAATAATAATAAAAAAATCCATGTGGGATTGAAATAAAATTAAAATAAAATAGAATAAAACATATAATATTTAGCTTTAAAATAAATAAATAAATAAAATATAAAATATAAAATAAAATCTATAAAATAAAATAATAAAATAAAATGCAGGATTTCTATTACCCAGGATGTGAGCATGGGACATCCAGTGGAGAAATCTGTCTGGGATGTGGAATGGGGAATGGCATTGACAGCATTTACCAGAACTACATCCCAAAATATTCCCATTACTCCCCAGTGTGCCACGTCAGCACCTGGCATGGAAAACAGCCCCTGTTGATTCCTTCAGACTCCAGCAGATCCATAATGGGAAACAAATTGCCTGCGACTCCCAGGATGGATGATGGCAATGGGCAATTGTGATAACAGGCCTGGGTCAGGAATTCCATAAATTCCATAAGTACCCGGAGAGTCAATTCTCCAGGAGTGTTCCTTCGGAGCTGGCTGAGACTGACAGCTGTCAGTGGAGCTGACATCCCTGGGATGAGATGGAGAAGGGCAGCCCATGGATGTTGCACGTCTCAGGGAGCAAAAATCACTGTAAGGAACAGGCACCCCTGGAGCAGCCTGGGAAAGGAAGCAATTCCCGACAGATATTTATATTCTAGGAGGTCTGCAAGTCTTCTAAATTCTGCCAGAAGGAAAAAAAAACCCACTAAACTTAAAAACCCGCTACAAATGGGGCATGTCAGAGTTATTCCAAGAGCAGTCTGGCTCTTCCCTACACATTTCTATTTTTGATGGCACAAACAGTGGCTCGGGTTGTCTGAGAGGTGTCAGGAATGATCCATGATTTTAAGGAGTCCTTACATAGCTCCAGCTCCCTTGGTGGGTGGTTTTCATTCCCACCTCCTCTCTGACCCCCTTGCAGTTTCTCTTTCCAAGCTTATTCCTGCCAAGGCCACCAACTCTGCTCTTCAATAAAGCCAGGACTCCTGAGTGACTCCTGGATCAAGGGATTTAAGGCAAACCCCACGAATTTTCACATTACTTTGACCCTGAGTACCAGCAGTGCCTCAGCTCGGAGCTTTTCCCACCTGAAGTTGATTACAGGGAAAACTGGAGAGCTGGAAATGAGCCGTGGGAAAGGCTGGGCTGAACTTCCCTGGGAGGAAGAGGGAAAGTGGCCTTGGGTTGTTATGGACATCCTGGAGCCCCAGCAAGTGCTGCTGAGTGGAGCTGTGCATCCACAGGGAGCCACCCAGGAACCCATTCCTGCATCCAGAGAAGCATATATGGATATATTCTTGATTCTGTATTCTGTGATATGTCCCCAGCTGGAAAAGCATTAGTGTAGCTTTATCTCCAGAAATCCCTGGCATTGCTGCAGGTTTGGGGGATGGCTCCTTCTCCTTCAATCCTTCCTTGCGTGGGATGGGATTCACAGCTCCTGCCTCCTTGACCATCATCAACTTTTCAGGGAAACAGGGATTTGGGATCATCCTGCAGTGATGTGCTTGATGTTTATACACCAACATTTGCAACTCCAACTCTCTCCAAAAAATATCCATAACACCAAACCCAGATTTCCTCCTCCTTCTCATAAGTGCTGTGGCTCTGGGCAGGTTCAACCTCACATTTTCTTCTGGAGAGGAGGAATTTTTGGCAGTTTCTGGATGTTGTGAATAAGATTATGCCTCATTTTGGATAAATGGCCATGGATGCCCCTCTCCCTGCAGAGCAATGGGAATATTTGGGAATATTTGCACTGATCACAGTGCAACCATTTGAATTAATGTGGAGGCCGAGATTTTCCAAAGGAGAAGTTTAATTTCAATTAGTGGCCAAGATTGCTCTTTCTCATCTGCCGCCTCTGTAATCCTCCTCTTCAATTAAAATGGAGTTTATGCAATGGGAAATCGGAAAAATTACCAACAACTCCATGGAATGGCAGCCTGTGCTTGAGGCCAAGTTGCTGCACACCCCTTTGGGAAGAAAACTGGGATATGGGGGGTTCATTTGTCGCAATAGGACACAAAAAGAAGACACGGACTCTGTTCCAGTTGACAGGGCATAAACCCTTGACTTTTATTTCTGACTCTAGTATATATAGCTTTTCTACTCAGACTATAGATTGGAGGTTAAGGTTGCTACTTTTCTAATCACATTGGTCAAACTAAAAGTCTATCAATTGTCCCCTCCTCAAAAGAGGAATGAAAAACATAGCTGGTATCTTAACATAAATATCTTCTATTTATAACACTCACATGAGAAAGAATTCAGAGACTATAAAAACATCAGAAGGCTGAAAAATCAGGGCGACATTCATTCCTCCCCTTTTCCTTTGGCCTCCCCACACCTTTGGTTCCAAACTCATGAGGCTTAATTGAGTTATCCCAACTCTTCTCCCCTTTTCAGCGGGGTGGGTCTGTCCTGAGGTTTTGAACCAGAACAAATTCCCTCTTTTCCAAGCGCGATGTCCCCGGGGCGAAGCTCTGCAGCAAATTAGGAATTAACATCTGTAGAGCCACGTTATCCACCACGCCAATCACGGCTCTGGAACTGCCCACCACATCTCCCCTGAAGGATCCCTCTTGTGTGTTTAATAAAACAACCAAACCGGGGCTCAAATTTCCTTGCTCCTATGAAAAATTCATTGCTGCAGTTCCCGGGAAGTGTTGAATCCATTGGATTGCTGCGAGGGAAAAGCCTGAGCCCACGGAGATGCTGGCAGCTCCGTGGTGTTGAGTGGCTCCTGTCCCAGGGCATCCCTGAAAATGGACATCAGGCATGCAAGGGGGAAGCTAAGGCAGGGAAGTAGATACAGACAGAGAATTTGGGGTGAAAAACTCAGGGAAAGGAGCTTCCCTCTTCACAGCATCACATTGGTGCACGTTGACTTTAAATATTCCCCAATTCCAGAGGCAGCAGCACCAATTCTCCCAAACTCCTGGGCGACTCCAACAGGAGTTGGAGCTCAGCTGCTCAAATATGCACCCAAAAATGCAGCAGCAATCGTGGAGTTGATTGTAAAAATTGCAGCTCCTGCTGTGCTGCTTGGTGACATAAATCAGCCAGTGCTGGGGCAGAATCCCAACACTCCACTCCAGCATGGAGCTGGCATGAAGCAGCTGAGGGAAGGATTTATCTCCAGACCCAGTGCTGCTCCCAGGAGAGCAGCACGAGCAATTCTGCATAACAAACATTCCTGGGCTGTGGGATACAGGGAGAATCTCCTTGCTCCTTCCTGACAAACTCTCTGGGAGAGGCTGATGAGGAGCAAGTTTTCCACCTGAGTTTGTGGTGCTGATGGAGAAACCAAAGTGCTCAGGTCCAAAGGCTGGTGTGGCATCAGGGCCGGCAGGAATCTGAAATGAAGATCCATAGGAAAGTTTTGTTTATTTCCCAGGGGGAATTTACAGGTTCAGTATCACAATATCCAAATTTTGGTGAGGGAAACTGAGGCACGGGGAAGGAAACATTCCATTGTAAGCTCAGGATGAGCTGGACCCACCAGGATCATCCAGTGCAGCTCCTGGCCCTGCACAGACACCCCAACAATCCCACCCTGTGCATCCCTGGGTGTCCAAAGGCTCCTGGAACTCTGGCAGCCTCGGGGCTGTGCCCATTCCTGGGCAGTGCCCAGCACCCTCTGGGGGAAGAACCTTTTCCTAAATCCAGTCTGAGCCTGCCCTGGATGTGGATGAGCTTCAGGAGATGCTGCACAAAGCTCAACCCTCCCAGTCTGGGGTTCTATCATCCCTTCTCTCTCTTTAAATCACTTCCTATGGCAGCATCTGCCTTTGGATGGGCTGCAGCTGCTCTGAGCCCCATCCCTGAAGCTGGCAGCTCCCAAAAGATACAGAAATCCCTGGATGCTTTACAAAAAGGCACTGGGCTCTTTGAAAACCCCCTCTCCTGTCTGAAATGAAAGGGAAACAGCACTGAAGGGAAATCTGAAGTGAAGGAGAAGATTCTCAGGAAAGCTTTGCTTCCATTTGTTCCTATTAAGGAGTTTTATTTCAGCGCTGGGTTTGCAGGTGGAGCAACGAGCTCCACTTTTTGTAGGGGAAACTGAGGCCCAGGAAGGGAATGGCCCACAGCAAACTCAGGGTGACTTTGGATGTGGATGAGCATCCAGGAGGTGATTCCAGGAGCTTTATCCCTCCCCTTTTGCCCACCTGATAATTGTCCATCTGTCTTTATCATCCCTTTCAGCACTTTAAACTCTTCTTATCCCCCTCTTTGAAGCACTTTATCCCTGGATGGGATGAAGCCACCCTGAGATTCATCCTGGTGTCTGGCAGCTCCCAAAGGACACAGAAATCCCTGTGTGCCCCACAAAAAACCAGTGGGCTCTTTGAAATCCCCCTCTGCCATCCTGGGAGCCGAGCAGCCAGCTGGCAAGTTGGGAGGAGAGCTGTGGTTAATAGTAATTAGAGATGTTAATAATTGAACAGATGATGAACCAGGGCGTGGGGAGATTAAAGCGGAGATTTGCCGAGGGGGTTTAGATGCATGAGTCCAATTAAAAACAACAAGAGGAATTAGACGAAATCGAGGCTGGGTTCCCAAATCCCTTAAGCTTTGGCAGGAGACAGGGATGGAATTTGTCAGTTCTCTGCTCCATCCCGGTGCTGGATTGTGCCCCTGGCACAGATCACCAGGACAGGCCATGCTTCCCAATGTTCCCATGGATTTGGGGGGTGTTCCCAGCTCCAAGGGTGTTCATTGTCTCAGCACGTGCAGCCGGCAGAGTCACCTGCTGCTCCTGCCAAGAGCAGCTCCATAAAACCTCCCTGGGCTCGGCATCTCCACAGCCCCTTCTTCCCAACCAGCCCTTATCTTCCCAGAGCTGCTTCCTCGGGCGTTGCAAATACCACGATCCCTTTCTTCCCAAACTCTCCACAGGGGAAAATGGGCATTTAATTTCCAAACAAACCCCTTGGATTTTTTTTTTCTTTTTTTTCCCCTGCTGCTCCCCAAGTGGTTGTAATAATAATAATTAATCATAAGCAGAGCTGACTCCTCTGAATGGGACAATAGTGACACTGGTTGGCAGCTCTATCGTCTTTCCCAGACAGCAACTCATTAATCCTGGAACAGAAGGAGTTGTTTTTAACACCACAGTTGTCATGAACAGGGCAACATCCTTGGGATCAATCCTGTCCTTCTGACCCAAAAAAAGTGATGATCTAGGTTTGGGGGTGGTGGGAGATGCTTGGAGCACCCTATGGGACTAGCATGGATTGGATAGATTTAAAATAAAATAAATTAAACACAACCCCCAGGATGGAAAAGAGAGGGAACAGGAGGCTTGGAGCACAACACCCTGAATTTTTAGGGAGGCCCTTCCCACCATGGAGCTGCTCCTTTAAAAATTAATAGTTTGTTCCACTTTTCCCCCTCTTCCCTCTAATTGACTGGTTCAGGGTTTATTTTTCCTCTCTCAAGTAGAACAATGGGAGGGTTTTGAAGCTGGCGATGCAATAACGCCAGAATCTTCACTTTCCCCATTATGATTCCTCATTAGAAAGTTATTTCCCCACGATTTGAAATATAAATGATGCCTTTGATGTCTGCCTCTTTAAAACGGCTCTTTCTAATTTCCTTATTTTAATTTTTTTTTTGCCCAAAAAGATGCTTTTCCCCCGCCTTTTCCCCTCCCCAACCCCCAGCACCACTTAACTCACCCCCAGTGCTCCGATGCGCCGCTGTAAACACGGCTTGGGCAGAATAAATAAACTGCCTCGAATTGCAAGATTTTGCTTTGAACAAATGGGATAATTGGGGCAGCTGGAAAAAAAAAAAAAAGGAAAAAAAAAAAGAAAAATGCTGTGATAAACCAAAAGGGAAAAAAATCCTCCTCCATGCGGTGTTGTATTTTTTCCTTCCAATTTGGACACTACAGTTGCTCTCCCAAAGGACGTTCAAAGACCAGTTTGTACTGATGAAATGCTCAACTTTGTAATCACAACACTTTCTATTTTCTAGACTACTTTTTTTGTTCAGTGGTTTTTCTATCAGCTGGAATATTACAGCCTGGAGGATCCCAGGCTTAGGATGAAACTTTGTTTTCCTTTTATTTCTCCCTTCCACTCCCAACTTTTCCTTCCTTTTTTTTCTCCTCTTTCTTTTTGCCCTCCTTTTCTTTNCATGGATTGGATAGATTTAAAATAAAATAAATTAAACACAACCCCCAGGATGGAAAAGAGAGGGAACAGGAGGCTTGGAGCACAACACCCTGAATTTTTAGGGAGGCCCTTCCCACCATGGAGCTGCTCCTTTAAAAATTAATAGTTTGTTCCACTTTTCCCCCTCTTCCCTCTAATTGACTGGTTCAGGGTTTATTTTTCCTCTCTCAAGTAGAACAATGGGAGGGTTTTGAAGCTGGCGATGCAATAACGCCAGAATCTTCACTTTCCCCATTATGATTCCTCATTAGAAAGTTATTTCCCCACGATTTGAAATATAAATGATGCCTTTGATGTCTGCCTCTTTAAAACGGCTCTTTCTAATTTCCTTATTTTAATTTTTTTTTTGCCCAAAAAGATGCTTTTCCCCCGCCTTTTCCCCTCCCCAACCCCCAGCACCACTTAACTCACCCCCAGTGCTCCGATGCGCCGCTGTAAACACGGCTTGGGCAGAATAAATAAACTGCCTCGAATTGCAAGATTTTGCTTTGAACAAATGGGATAATTGGGGCAGCTGGAAAAAAAAAAAAAGGAAAAAAAGAAAAAAGAAACAGCCTTGGATGCGATTTCTTTTATTATATTTTTTAAAGGAGGGGGAAATAAAGGCTGAGCCTTCCTGCTTTGGCGCGTGGAGCACTGAGTGCTGTGAGCCCAGCTGGGCAGGCGGTGCTGCCACCAGTTGTGTCCCCACCAGCATCTCCAGCTCCTCCTGCCCTTCCCTTTCCCAGTTTTGCTGCTGGGGCGGGACACGGGCTGCAATGTGCTGGTGGAGGCTCCAGATAAGGCCCTGCCAATTTTGCTGGGAGTTAATTAAAGCCGGTGCTCCTCACACTGGGGCAGTGCCAGCTCCTGCTGTCGCTCCCTGGGCTGCAAATATTCCCCTTTCCTTGAGCGTTCTCTGTAGGGCGGCGGGGAGGACAGAGGGAAGGAGGGATGTGGATTTCCCACCATCATCCCCGGGTGGACGAGCATCCCACATCCCATAAAGATTTCCTTGGCAGAGCCGGTGTCTGCCCACGAGCGCCAGGCTCTGCCTGTCTGATGCCGCCGATAAAACCCTGCTGTCGGAATTTAATTAAAAACTATTGTTTCCTTGGCATGGCAGGATCCCACCCTCTGCCTCCAGATGGATCCACGGGAGCGGGTTCAGCGGGGTGTGGGATATCCGGAACGGCGACTCAGGGAGTGTGGGACAGAGCGGGGAAACTGTGGGAGTGCATCGGGGAGAGGGGGAGGCAAAAGGATGCCAGCCCAGGCTGGCAGCAACCCTCGGGGTTCTGGGGGATGGGACACGCTTCCTGAGCAGCAGGACCAGGCTGGTGCCAAGGCAGAGAAGTCAAGGGAAAAGCAGCTGTATTATTTTTTATTTCTTTGGCTTAACCTTTCCCTCTCCAGATCCTCCGGCTGCATTTCCAGAGGTGAAATGTGCCATCGGTGCTGAGCATCCCAGGAGTGCAGGGAAAGATTGCACAGTCCTGACCCAGATTCATCCAAGACCTGCTGGAAGGAAGCATCTCCCTGAAAAATTATCAAGCTGGTGTATTCCTCTACCCTATAGCATCCCAAAAATCAAGGCTGGTTGGGATTCCAATTGTGTCTACCATGGAAAGGGAAAGCCTGGAAAAACAGGCTGGCAAAAGGGACCTTGGAAGCAAAGTATAACTCTGGAAACACCTAAAAGCTCATGAGAACCCCTAAATAAATGCATGAAAACAGTCAAATAAACTCATGGAAACCCTCAAATCCAGGGCAATTTGGTCCCATCTTGTGCAAGTCTGGCACAAGTGACAAGGACTGAACACCCCTCAAGTCACTGGATGGTGAGGGACATCCAGGATAGCTTCCCTGGCTTCGTGGCACATGGACACCTGGACAAGCTGCAAATGAAGATGGGAATAGACAGGACTGCATTTCACATCTACATCAGGCTTGTTTTTACCAGCCCTGCGAGCTGGACGATGATTATTTTATAAAAATAGGATATTAAAGAGAGAATCAGGCTCAGATGAAAAATTCAAGAGCGACTCCGATTTAAGTTTTCATCTCCCAGCGATGTCCAGAGGATGGATGTCTGCAGGAAAAGGACAAACCACGCATTAAAGCGAGAGCCAGATGATAAAAACCTTCACTTAAAATATACATTTCTGCCTCACGTTATTAATAACATGCGAGATTAATATTTTAAATGGGATGAATTTTAAAAAATGTCATTTCCAAGCCATATGGGAAGTTTTTTGCTGAGATTATGGAATGAGAAGAAGACCCCTCCCTGTATTCATTGCAGTGTGATGTATATTTTATAGATGTTAAATATAAATATCATATTCCATCCCCTCCTCATCCTCTCCACATTTTTCCTGTGTCTGTTTGCACTTTGGAGACAACACTGACCCGGCTACTTTCAAATGAGGCTTAGGGATTTGGGCTGAGAAAGTTGAAAGGGCACTTTCTGCCAGGACAAATTCCATCTTCAGTGGGTTTTCCACATCCAAAGGACACAGGAGCAGCTCAGAGCCAGGCCCTCATGTGCTGGAGCAGGAGGGGGAAGTCCATAACTCACTGCCGGGCCCGGGATGCATAATTTATCCCCAGCAATTCCCATCAATTGGTTATTAAAAGTGCCCTCCCTGGATTAAGCATGAACAAGTGAAGAGATAAATCTTGTTCCCAAGGTAACTAACTCCCAGTTATGCTCCACAGGGAAAACTTTGCTTCGTTTGCCTATTTTGCACTCAAAAAGGAGTGTTTTGGTGCAGAGCAGGGCAGCATTCCCAACTATAACCTCCATGAAGGTCCCTGATCCTCATGGGCTCTCCAATGACTGTGGGAGTGGGGAAATAATAATATCTTTAAAAATAAAGTGGAGCTGGATCTGTTGGCATCCAGGGCATTGTTTTTGTGGAGCTCAGAGTCATTTCCCTGGGCGGCCTCTGGATGAGGCAAAAAGAGCATCCTGGCATCACTGAGCCAAACAAAATGGAAATAATTAGGGAGAAAAGATAATTTCCTGGAGCAAAGCACCCTCCGAGCTGCCATTCCTTCCCTGCTAAATGCTAGGATGGGAGCTCAGGGTCTCATTGAGATAAGGACCATGAGCTGCTGGGGCAGGAGGAAAGATTAGGGAGAATAAAACTGGGAAATATTCACTTCTGGAAGCTGCAATCCTGGGAGGTGGCTTTGTTGAGGAAAAGGTGCTCTGAACGCCTCGGATGGAAATGGGAGAGTTGAATTCCCTCCCTTCCATCTCTGGGTGATTTTGTGCCAGAATTTTGGGGTTTTATCCTTCCTGATGTGGCTGTTTGGACAAGATCCACCTTCCCTTGCCCAGGAATGCTTTTACCCTGTAAGGTCCAGGTGTGCTGGTGCTCTTGGTTGGGTTTTTGGAGGGTGACATAGTGGGAAGAGGACAAATCAACTCCTCTCTATATACAGCAATAAAGAAAAAGTCATAAATGTAAATAATGGTAAATGGTAAAATGGTAAATAATAAATACAATTAAAAATCCCAGAGCAGCTGATCTTGCTGCCTCCCAGCTCCACTGTTTCCTCATGGAGAGTCACATCCAACAGTCCCAGGTGTAAAAGCTTTGGGTTTCCTGATCCTTGCCTCATGTGGGGTTTATTTCCTTGTGAGATTATGGAATGTTCTTCCTATTTTCAGGCATTCCTTCCTGTATCCAGGCATTCCAACTTATTTGCCACCATTTTACTCAGCAGTTGTTCTCCTTCTATTTCCTCTGGGTCAGTAACAGGTACCAGCACAGCCTGAAGCTCTCCACATCCCCAAGTTCTTTGCTTCTCCTTATTGGCATCATGTGAGAACTGAGAAAAACTTGTCTTGATACTGGTAACATAGTAATGATCCTACTAAAAAAAAAAAAAAAAATAAAGGCTGGGAAAAAGGCAACAAATCCAATAAAATGGGAGTGTTGGGTGCACACGGGCCCAAACAGTGAAAGAATAATTTATTTCTGTCTTTCCCGAGGGAGAAATTATTTGGACATAGAGGAAGAGGAGTGGCTCCGGATACATAAAAGTCTGAGTGGGGATGTTTAAATAATTCAGGCAAAGGAATAAATAAAAAGCAAGAGGTTGGCCAATGCAAGGATCAGCGCAGGAGGAGGCAGGTCCAGTCATGGCCAAAGCAGAGGGAATCTGGACTGGGCTGGATCCCATGTCTGGGAGGGACAGGTGGGACCCAGCCCGGTGCTCTCCTGCACCTCCGAGGCACGGCATCAATAGATGGCACTCCAGAACTGCTCCTTCCTCCTGTTACAAATGTGGGCACGGGGGAGAGGTGATGGATCAGCTGGGGAAGAACTTTGGGAGCTCCAAAGGCCTCCCAGCCCTTCTCGCCTGGCTCGGGAAGGCAAAGCGATGAGCTCGGGGTATTCCAGGTCTCCGGGCACAACACGGAGAGTTTAAAATAGAGTAAAAACTGCTCAAGGCTTCCCAAGGACACACGTCCGTGCTGGTCTCGGGATAGTCCCACATTCCCATCTCCCGTGCACCCGGTGCAAGGGCAAAAAAACCAGGGAGAGAGGGAGGGCAAAACCCCTCCAACCTCCTCCACCAAATTGCTTTTATTTAACAGCCTCGGTCAGCCTCAAGTAGGTCACAAGGCTGTGTGTGTATCTTCAGAATAAAGTCTTTAATCGGCTGATGGATATGAAAAAATAAATTACAGTGGCAAAATGTAATAAACGTTAAAGGGAAAATGATGAGAGTAATATAAGTACATTGATTTAACTAGGATGATATAGAGGAATTGTCTGCTTTATAGGTCTTTAGATGTCTATTAGCAGCTCTGTGTTAAGGAATAGGGCTGTTCTCTTGATATACTTAAGAGCTGTCAGTAATTCCTATTTCACACTCCACTGCTTCAATTCAGAGAGCTCCGTGCAGCCCCAGCGACCCCATCCCGGGCTCGCTGGAGGGTGACCGCCTGCCGAAGGTTTCCTTTGCAGGCTCTGGATTATTCAGAGCCCGAGGAGGAGCCGGGGCCGTTTGTCTGAGTGACGCTTTCCCTGAGCTCGGCTCTTCCTCCCCTGCGCCCCTGGGCTTGTTTTGGGGGGGAAAAAAACCCCAGAGCTTCACTCTGCGGGATCCAAGGTGATTTCCCTGTGTTTAGCATCATACCTGCATTTCATTTTAATTTTTTACATCGGCCTCCATGTGTTTATTTTCACTCCAGGAGTGGGAAATCCATCCTGCTTTTCCTGTTGTCCACTCCCTTCTGCTATCGAGTGTTTCAGCCCAGCTCCCAGGCCAGCCTTAACGAAAATACAGAAATATTTTCTGAAAGCAGAGGTGGACACAGGCAGTCAGGAGCAAATTCACCCTCTGGGTGTGCCTGACCCATTGGGTTGGTTCTCAAGCAGCTGCAGCAGAGATTCTGTCTCTCCTTCACCTGAAAGGACACTTTTAATACCAAAAATATATTTTTACTTAAGAAAAATAAAACCTGGCTGAATTTTCTGGATGGAAGAGGCAACTCCTGGCCATGGCAGCCCATGACCACATGGATATTTGATGTTTTTTCCTTTTCCCTTTTCTCCTTAGAGCCCCCAAAGTGAGGAGCAGTCCAGCCCAGCAGCCTCCACCACGGAGACACCAGAAAATTCATTCATGCCACATGGAAACATCCAATGTCGTGTCTCAATGTGAGAAAAGGTGGATGAGCACAGGTTTTTTCCCATTTCCCACCACAGAGAAATAAAAGTCCTCCTAAATTAGACCTGCAGGGTCTGTGTCCCTGCTCAGGAGAGGCTGGGATGCAGCTGCTGGCAGTAGCTTGGAAAGGATGAGCCTTCACCAGCCACTTTTCCCTCTGTTTGCTGCCCTCCCCCAAAAAAAGAGATGGTTTATTGAAACTGAACTTTTCAAAGAGGAAAAAGCAAAAGGGTGGGAGCACAGAGAGGTTTGCAGATACCCAACACATCCTGGGGAGGAAAAAGCAAACTTTTTGGGAATGTTGCATCTTCATCCTGCCTGAAAGAAGGCAAAGCCAAGGCTTTTTCAAAGTCATAGCAAAAAAAAAAAAATGCAATAAATGTTTTTTCTCCAGGGCTAGTAGCTGTAGATGCCATGTGGCTCCTACCAGCCTTGGGATGCTCCTGGTGGGATGTGTTTCCATGATGTCCTAGGGAGAAAAGCCCATGTTGTGATAGAGCCCATTCCAGCTGGAAACAAAAGGGTTCAACCCTCTGAGGATGGAGCAGGAGGGACAGGACAGAGTTCAACTCCAAAATCCAAATAAAACTCTGAATAAAAAAGAGATAGCATGGGTTTGATCCCAAACTGCCCTTCCTGCTTCTTACCAGGAGAGAAACACTTTGGAAAGTATCAGAAACATGATAGAAAGTTGTTTTCCTTGATATTTCATAACATTTTCCCCTGCAGCATTTTGGTCGCTTTCTCTTTCTTTCTTTTTTTTTTTTTTTTATGGCTTACAAGTAAAAGAGGTTATTATCGAAAATCTGTTTTTCAGGAACAGGAAAATCAATAAAAATATATCAGTTCATGCCTTTGTTAAAGAACCAGGAAAGGTCCCCCCTGTGCAAAATATAAACCCGAAATGTCTTGTTGGGGTTGGAAAGGGAACTTTTAACGCCTCATTACAACAGAGGAATCCTGCCCTTAACACCGAGGTTTTGCATAGAGTTTGTAAAAATCCCAGTGCCATCATGAGCGATTCCTAAACCAAATAAAAGAGGGCAGAGATCATCGAAGAACTGGTTTGCAATGATTGATTTGGCCAATTCCAGCCCTAACCGAATTTCTGAGGCTTCAATAATCTCTTTAACATCGTCAGGTCAGGCTGTGCACGCGGCCGTTGATCCGACGCCGTTCCCTTCCTTCTCTTTATGAGTAACCCAAGGCCAGGGATGCAGTGGAATTCATCTGGCACTTCCCTCTGAGTCTCCTGCCCTCCAAGTGTGGATGTTTCACCTTTGGGAAGGACTCCAGAGAGCCGGCAGTGTTCTGCATCCCGGCTGGATCCCTGGGAGCCGTTACAGGGATGCAGAGCTGCATTTTGGCTCTGTAAATCAGCAGCTTTTAACCCCCTGAGCACAAACACAGGGAATTTTCCCCATCCCTCAGTCCAAGCCAGAAAGCTGAAGGACAAAGGTGACTTCTGTATTTTTAATTTATTAGTCTCAGCTGCTCTTTGCTTTGCCTTCACACAGATTTTCACCTCTATTTTCTTTTTTATTTTTTCCTTTTTTTTCCCCTGGCCATATTCCAGCTGATCCAAGATGTGTTTGATATTGCTGTTCCTATATCAAAGCACTCAACATGCACAGATTTCAGTGAATTGTGAAGGAAAGCAGGGGATGCTTTTATCTCTGTGCCTCTTCCCAGGATTGCCCGGAGCCCAGACTCCCCTCTGTCTCAGCCGCATGATCCTGCTGTGCCCCAAAGCCTCTCTGGAAGCCCAGGGAGGGGGTGCTGGGATGGGGAAAGCCTCACACCTCTGGAGCTGGGAACAAGCCTTTGCTCCAGCATAGATTTCTGGACAACCTTCCAGAGGGCAGCAGGCTCAAGCTGTGCTCCAGATCCAAAGGGAAGGTGGAAAGCTCCTGGTGCTCCCATCTCACTCTTGACACTTCCACCTCACCCCTGGGACTTCCAGCTTTACAGCTCCTGCCAGGTGCTGGCATGTCCCTCCTGGAAGTTCCCTCTTCTCCCTGGTGGTCCTCTCATCTCATCTCTGCTGTTTACATCTCTCTTCATGTTTCCATCTCATCCCCGGAGCTTGGACCTCAGCGTTTCTGTTTCCATTTCACCATTGCCATTTGCACTTCCCCATTCCCGTTTGCGTCCCCCGCATTCCTATTTCCACCTCCCCATTCCTGTTTCCATTTCACCATTGCTGTTGGTACCTCCTCATTCCTGTTTGTGTCCCCCCATTCCTATTTCCACCTCTCCATTCCTGTTTCCATTTCACCATTGCTGTTGGTACCTCCTCATTCCTGTTTGCATTCCCCCATTCTTATTTCCATTTCACTATTGCCATTTGCACCACCTCATTCCTTTTTCCCTCTCCCTCCTGATTCTTCCATCTCCCTCCTGGTATTTGCATCCCACCCCTGGCATCATATCCCACCCTTGGCATTTCCAATCCACACTTTACAATTCCATCTCGCCTGTTCCTGTATCTCCCTCCTGGCACTGGCTTTTTGCCCCTCTCCTGGTGGGCACAATCATCAGGCAGAGGTGACCAAGCCCCTGAGCCCAGATTCTGCCACCCACCATATGGACAACTCCAGGAGTTCGTGTCCTCCTCACAGGAAGGGGTTTGTCCATGGGATCCTTTTGTGGCGCGGTGCTGGATCCACCCTCAGGCCCTCGACAGTGTGTGGAGTCTGGCTGTTCTCAGCAGTGATCTGAGAAGCAGAAGCAAAGAGGAGGGAAAGGTCTCTCGTGTGGTTATCAAGGAGGTTTATGTCCAAGGAGAATCCAGGGATGAAAGACCCTGAGCCCTGGTGTGCAGGGACTTTTATACAGGGGAGGATCTAGGGGAGGGTGCAAATTTTTGACCAATAAGGAAAGGACTGGGGAGGAGCACAAGGTGGGGTTTACAATACTTCAGCCAATGAGGAGGCACAGGGGGACGGAAACAGTTCAGACAAACCAATGGGGCTTCCAGGAACAGGGGATTTCCAGGGGAATTCCAACGCAAGGGGTTGGGACAAGGCAGGATTGACAGCTCAGTAAGAGGAGGGACATGGAACATTCTATATCAAGGGGCAGCTCTAGGACAAGATGGACAACAGGGTGGGAGGATACAACCTGGACTGAACGACAGGGGGGAGCGGAACAAACCATTAGGCATAAAAACGCACTGCAACTTTTGGTTTTGTCCACCTGCCCCTACTTGGGTTCCATCAAGGACCATGCACTGAAGCGCTGGAAGAGGTTTAGATGAGCCAGGCATTGGAGGAGTGGGAACAGGCAGGATCCATTCCAGCACAGCAGGATGGAGGAAGAGGACAGGAGGGAAGAGGTGCAAAGTCACCCCGCTTCAAGGAATGACTTTTAGGTGAACATCCAGAACATGGATGGGTTTGCTTTGCCAAAATGAAAACCCTCTGCTTGCCATGATATGGATTAACCCCACAGAAGGAGACTGGGAATGCTGAAGATTTGCTCCCCCAGTGCTCTGAATCCCAAAGAGGGGGTGGCTGGAGCCACCCCAAACCCCTCACTCAGTGTTCCCCCACCTGCAGTGCAGCTCCTTTGCATTCCCCTCATAGCTCCAACAATGGGATAACACAGCATTTCTATATAATAACATTTATTGCTGCAGCCACAAAGAAAGAGCATTTCTGAGTGCTCTAGGAGCCAAATGTGCACAGCACAGATTTGTCTCTATAAGGGTTTTTCCAAGAGTGCTACAGGAGAGAAAACGGAGGAATTAGGAACAAAAAAAAATGGGGAGAAAAAGAAGCCCTTCCCCTGTCACCAAAAATTGAGGTGGAATGTCACATCTTGAGTTCAAAATACCTGAACTGTGAAGAGAAAAGGCTTCGTGTAATGGAAGTATCCATAGGCACAAAGGAAACCATCAGCATCCAGCTGTTCTTGTGGAATATTCCTCAAAGCTAAGGTTGCATTCAAATAAAAACTTAACCATTACACCAAAAGTGATGCTTCATGTCCAAAAATTTCTAGTCCAGGATGCAAGTGCTGGGATTTGGAGCTCAACACATACCCAGGAATTGCTCAGAGCTGGAAATGGAGCCTGTTTTTCCCTGCTAACCAAAGACAAAACTCCACAACTCTGCTCTGTGCCCGTGTGCCCATCACCACAATTAAAGGGTATCCAGAGGATGAGGAAACCTCTCTGTGTCAATCCCAGTGGTACCAGCCTGCCCCACCCCAGCAGCATCATGAGGTCACAGCCCAGCACGGAGGGACACACTCCTGCTGTCACCTCTTATCTGCCCTTGCTCCCCAAATGCCCTTTAATTAAGGGTTGTTAAAGACTTTCACTGCTTGGAGCTGATCCTGAGCCTGGGTTTGTGTCTGCAGCAGAGAAATGGGCAGGGATTTTTGCAGTGAGGAGAAGGAATGAGTGGTTAAAAGTCTTGATGCATTAATGGGCACTAATGGACATAAAAATGAAAATAACCCACTCAGGCTCCCCTTTCAGCTCTGTGTCCTTCTGGATAAATAAAATATCAGGCTCTGCCCTGCACACGGATCTGAGAGAGGCAGAGGCACCACTGGGGGCACTTCCCAGCCCTTCCCTTCCCTGCACGCTCAGCTAATCCCAGATACTGACAAATCCATTGGCTACTGTTAATAACAAGCAATGCCCGTTAATGGCAGGGGCTCTGTCCTCCTGCATTTCCTCAGTGTCAGGAGGCTGTTCACAGGTCTCTGTGGGACAGGGACACTCCTGGTCCTGCTTTTGGGGACATGTCCAGACCACCTCTTCTGCATGCGCACCTTCAAGTGTTGTGTCACTGAAGCTGTGAATGCTCCATCCCTGGAAGTGTCCAAGGCCAGGCTGGATGGAGCTGTGAGCAACCTGGGATAGAGGAAGGTGTCCCTGCCCAGGGCAGGGGGTGAAACTGAGTGGGCTTTAAGGTCCCTTCCAACCCAGGCCATTCCATGGTTCTATAATCCTATGGTTCCATGATTCTGTGATTCTTTTATGACTCCATGACTCCATGACTGGTTCCATGACTCTGATTTCATGAGTCTATAATTCTATGGTTCTATGATTCCTTGACTCCATGATTCCATGATTGTATGACTCCATGATTCTGTGACTGACTCTTTGATTCCGTGATTCCATNTCTGCATGCGCACCTTCAAGTGTTGTGTCACTGAAGCTGTGAATGCTCCATCCCTGGAAGTGTCCAAGGCCAGGCTGGATGGAGCTGTGAGCAACCTGGGATAGAGGAAGGTGTCCCTGCCCAGGGCAGGGGGTGAAACTGAGTGGGCTTTAAGGTCCCTTCCAACCCAGGCCATTCCATGGTTCTATAATCCTATGGTTCCATGATTCTGTGATTCTTTTATGACTCCATGACTGGTTCCATGACTCTGATTTCATGAGTCTATAATTCTATGGTTCTATGATTCCTTGACTCCATGATTCCATGACTGTATTACTCCATGACTGCGTGACTCCATGATTCCATTATTCCATGACCTCGTGATTCCGTGATTCCATGACTCCATGATTCCATGATTCTGCAGGCCAAGCCACTGCACAGCTGTCATGGAGGTGGCCAGAGCCCTTGGGAAATTGGGGTCATCCTTCTCCATGGCCAAGAAATTCCAGCCTTCTACTGGCATGGCACAAAGTCCTGGCGGTGGCTTTGTGCTTCAGTGAAGCTCAGGGAAGGAGAAGTGACTCATGAGAGGAGATGGAGATGAGGGAAGGGATGGGATGTGTCCTTACAGGGCATTTTGCCCTCTGGGGAGCTGCCTGGAATAAAATCTCCGGACATCTCAATGCCTCTGGCTGGGAAAGGAGATGTGGGACAAACCTCTTCATTCAGGGCTTTAATCCCTGGGGCCCAATTCCAACCTGATTTCCAGAGACACAGACCAGTCCCAAAAATATCTTTCCTGAGGAAAGGAGTAGAGGAAGTGCTCCAGAGGCTGCATGGAGAGGACGGCAGCACTGCAAGCCCAAGGTTCACTAGACATGAGAGTCTCCCCTCCAGAAGGAGGTGCGAGCTCAGGGGAGCTCCTGGAGGGGCTCAAACAACCACAAATCCCAAAACCTGGGGACTCTGTGCTGAGCAGTGATAGCAGCTCATGGCTGGCTGCTTCCAGAGGCATTTTGGGCCTGGGGGCATTGGCAGGGATGGAAATGTTCCCATCCTGGAGCTCCATGAGCTCGCCAGGCAGCAGCCAGGAGCCACCTGCCTGCAGCAGCTGGAATATGGAGTGAGCTGGAGCGAGAGCCGTGCGTGCAGAGGAACATCTCATCCCTGGAACTGCCAAGCTGCTCGCAGAACAGATGGCTCCAGGTTAAATGTGAATTGCAAACCTAAAAAATAAAAATGGTGTTTGTGCCCTTCCTGGCACCTTTATGATATATAAAGATACAGCAAGTGGTTTTATTTCCTTCGGAGGAAACGTGGCTGGGGTTTTTTTAATCTTTTATTGGGTTTGGGGATTTTTCTTGTCTTGCATTAGGGAAAACAAGGCAGGGTTTTCCTGCTGGGAGCTGGAGGAGCTCATCTGAATTTTGGGGGGTATTTCAGCTCTGGGAAGGGACAAAGCTTAGGAAAATGCTAAAGCTGTAATGCAATAAATGACACAAAATATTTAAATAATACAAGTCCTCCCTGCAAAAGACCAAAGGAGAGGTGGGAGGATGTAACAAGCTCAGACTGGGACTGGAGCAGGGAAAAGCCATTGACATTTCCAAGAGAATTCCCAAAGTCAGTTTGTGTCAGGCAAAGGACAAAAGGGCCTCTCCTCCTTCAGCTGGGTGTCACGGTGGAGTTAAGGTGGCATGTCACAAAAATTACTTCTCCCAGCCATGGAGCTTGTCCCTGGCTCAGATTTACTCTCCTGGAGTGGAATTAGCCAAGAAGTGATTTGGAACCACTGTGTTTTATTTTGGGTTGGCTTGGAATGAGGCAACAGAGAGGTAAAGCCACCCCTTCAGCCCCACTTTCCCCTTCCTCAGGGCAGGTTTATTCCCTGTGACAATCTCTCAATGCCTTATTCCAACAACAGCTTTAAACACAAGTGGGACTATTAAATGGAAAAATAAGATTGTGGTTACTCCATAATCTTTCATTAATGCAAAACTCACTATTCAGACAGAGACAAAAGAGGCTCTGCGTCTTTTTGGAAAATAAATCTCCCACTGCTTATTTTTTCCCCCATGTAGTGAGAAAAAATATATTATTCATATGGAGACAAGGACCAGCTGAAGGACTTGCAGCTGAGGCTGTGGCTGGAGCAGCAGGAATTTTGCCTGGCAGGTTTGGAGCTGGGGACCCTGAGAGGGAAAATCATCATCGGGGTAAGCAGGGAGACAAAACCCATCGTGGCTCACCCACGTGGCAATTTCCTCCTGCAGCCAGGGAAACGGAGCCTTTAGGCTTGGCTTTGTCAATTAATTCAACTTCTGGTTCACCTTTTGGAGAGAAGGAAAAGGGGGAAAAAAGATTTTCAGAGCTTTCAAAAATAGCGCAGCAAAATGTTTTGGCATTTGTGAAACAAAGCCTTTCACTTCAGAGGTACCAGCATGAGCAGCTCAGCGCTTTTCAAAGGTTTGCTGCTCTTTAATTCTTTTTTAACCTGAAATTATTCATCTCATTAACATAATCCTGAATTCACACTGCTCTGGTCCTCCTCAAACATCATTTCCAGCAGATGCACAAATTGATCACAAAACCCCCTTCAGAGTGGATTGACCCTAAGGCCATGGTTTTTCCCAGATTCACACCTTATTCCTAATTCTCCCATCAGGAGATCCATCTGTGACCTGCTGGTGAGAACAGCACCTCCATGACAAACCCACTGGGGTTCCCCACATGCCCAGGAGGGTTTGCAGCAGCCCCGAGCAGCTTCCAGCTGTGGGAAAGGTGGGACTGAGGTGGGGACACACCCTCAGCCCCTGAGCTATAGCAGAACTATGGGTGAAGGGCTTGGATTATGGGGATAAATTCAGAGGAAGTTCTGCTGGAGTTGTGTAACATAAAGACAACGTGTGGTTATTTCTGTCACAGATATAAATATGTACAGGTAGGATCCATCTCCATTTGGGAACATCCTCATGGCTTTCTGTTCATTCCCAGTAACTTTGCATCCCCCAAGTGCCTCCATGGCCCTGACAAATGTCCATGGCCACAGCTGAGTGCACTCCTTCAAACAGCACATTCCCATCTCCTTGCATCTGGATATACCTGAGGGAAGAAGAGCCTGGGTTTGGAAACTGGGAGGTCTCCATAAATCTTCATTTTGGGTGTGTGGTTTTGGGCATGCACACCTCAAAATCCAGGACTTCAACAAAATACTTCAGGCAGGGAGAGTCTGGGGGATTTCTTTCCTCTCCAGTTGGTCAAAGCCTTTTATTGTCAGCATAATTCCATGGGTTTCATCAGAAATGTGTTGAACAGATTTCCCTAAGTGGTGGAGACACTGATTGTGGGGGATTTAAATGGCATGTAGATGTGGCACTTGGGGACTTGGATTAGAGGTGGCCTTGGCAGTGGGGGGTTAAATGTTGGACTCGATGATCCTGGAGATCTTTTCCAGCCTAATCAATTCTATGATTCTATGAAAAAGCCCTCCCAGTGCCAAAGGACTGATGTAGACTGACTGCCACCAGGGCTGGAACTGGCGCAGGGTGGTGCTCATCCCTGCCTGGAGCTGTGGGAATTTGCAGAGGGACAGGCAGCTGACAGGGCACGTCTTTCAGGATGTGAGTTCTTCCTAAAAAGCTCAATGGATCTTGTCTGGGTCCTTTAGGATCCCATGCCTCGGGAGCTGGCACCCGGAGTGTTGTGGAGAAGGGAGGCCCTGACTCCATGCCCGTTCTGGAAGGTGCTGAACATCTTGTTAGCTCAAGGGCTGGATCCTCATTTCCACTCCAGCCTTTCCAGGCTGCAAATGCAGCTCCCAGAGCCCTTTAATGTTCAGAGCAGCTCAAGTGTAAATGAGAATCAGGCCCTCCAGTGCCATCTCTTTTCTTCCAAAGAGGAAAAATCTCCTTGACTACAGGCAGTGAAGTGGGTCGGGATGGTTTGGCGTTGACTTAAACCTCTTGAATGCTGTGCTGGGTTATGGCTGCCCTTCACTTGAGAGCCGAAATGTTTAAGCTGCTTTTGGAGGCAAGAAGAGTTTGCAAACCCAGGCTCAGCATCTGTGCAGGAGAGAAGATGCTCTCCCCATCATGCCGGCATCAGGCACGAGGGTTTTCCCAGTTTCCCTGGGAGCAGGGTCTCTGAGGAGGAGCAGACAAACAGGCAATGGTCAAGGACAAGGAACTCTTGTGGCCTTCACTGCCAGAGCAGTGACATTGCCCGAGCGTGCCCGTGCAGCGCGTTCTGCTGCACTGATCTCCTGCATTTTGTGCTCCATTGCTCCACAAGAGGACATGGAGTTTGGAGCGTGGTGACATCAATCTGGGCATGTGGCTGGGGCTCCTGCTGTCAGGGACTGAAAGGTTCTGCAGTGGAGAGGGAGATGGATCCATGCACAGAGTAAATACCTGGGGATGGTGTTAATTAGTGCAAAAGGAGGGGGAGGGAGATGATTTGGCTGGGATACACAAAAAGATGTTCATCTGCCAAGGAGTGGGTAATGAGGCTGGACCAAGTTAATATCTGGGGCTGGAATGTGTTCAGATGAGGACGTGTCAATGCCTGGGAATGAGGATTTTGGAGATGCAGCTGTAAAAGCTATCCAGGATCTTCAGAAACCCTTGATAAGGTCACTCCGACCCTACTGATGATGGTGTTGGGGACACTCCCCTCCACAGAGTGTGCCAGCGATGTCCTTGCCCCATGTCCCAGCATTGCCACAGCCCCTGGGTGAGCCAAATCCCCTGACCGTGGGAGTGATCCACACTCCCAAGGCAGTATGGATCCCCCATCCCTGATCCCAAGGCAGTATGGATCCTCCATCCACATTCCCAAGGCAGTCTGGATCCTCCATCCACACTCCCAAGGCAGACTGGATTCCCCATCCCTGATCCCAAGGCAGCCTGGATCCACCATCCCTGTTCCCAAGGCAGTCTGTATACTCCATCCACATTCCCAAGGCAGCCTGGATTCCTCATCTCTGCTCCCAAGGCAGCCTGGGTCGCCCATTCCTCCTCTCCTGCTCCCATCCTCCCAGGCTGACGGAGCCATGGATGGGATGAGTTGCGTTTGCTGATTCATCGCCTCTCCAGCGATGTCGAAGAACCCTCTCACGAGCTTTTCTTGGCACTTCATCAGAGAAGAGCTTGGCTGTGGCATCTGAAGGACTTCTCAGGTGAGGCGCATCCTCCCCGGAATAGAATCCCGGTTAATGCACAGGTGTGGAAAGGACAAGATTCCTTTTGGCACCACATCTCCCAGCATCTGATTGCAGCCTCTTCCCAGGAGGGATGGAGGCACAGGGAATGCCTGTGCTTTGATGCACGACCTGTTTTCTGTCTCCTCACCATTCCCACGTCACTGGAGCCTCCAGCCCCCTGCAGGATCCCTGCAGGGTGAGACGGGGTCCTCCCCACCACAGGGACCATGCAGGGATAAGTTAAGGGATTTGCCAGGGGCTGCCATGGATCTCACTTTGATTTCCCAACAGAAATCACTCTAACAACCAACTTCAATCATCACAGGAGAGATGCAGCATCCTTACCCTCCCTTTACACCAAGGAGAAAGTGCCAGGGGAATCAGAAATTCAGATTCCTCCCATTTGAATGGTCTCTGTCCCTATCACTTGTGTAACAGCAGCTCCCAGAGCCTGTGGAAGTGACTCCCCATGTGCTGGATGCTGCCCACATCCAGCCCTTCCGTTATTATCATTGCTATTGTTACGGAATAAATCATTCCTTAAGCTTCTCTCTTTCATTGCAAATTGTCCATGAAACACTTGCAATCTCTGCAGAGAGACACCCAGCTTGACAGCCTAAATCAGATCAGTAATCAAATCCCGATCCCAGCCCCTGCTGCCTGCTCTGAGTTATTGGGACCACAAGGTGTTGGAAAAAATCAACAATCTCTGCAGGAATAAAGAAAAGGGAATATGTAGGAAAAGCTTCTTCCACTTAGAGCTGAGCTGGAAGGATCTGGATTTTTCTCATATTTGTTATTTACTCTTTATTTCTAGATATTTGAGCTCTGAGTCTCAGCAGACCTTAGAGTCATGACCTGCCCCACCCAGACCTGAGATCAAGGAATCCCAATGGTGACCAACACAAAACAGATACAGGGAGCAGGGCCAGCAGGGATGGAGTGGGATGGCAGCTCTTTAGGCTACTCCTAATCCTATAAAAAAGTTGTATTGTGCAAACCCCACAATGTTTTAATGGCTTGCAAAACTTGTCCTGAATAAATTCCTACAATTCCCTGACTGGGTATGGCCTGGATGCCCCATTTGGTGCTTTGCTCAGGGCATCAAGGAGCCAAAATCTGTCCTCAGTGACAGACTGTCAATGATTTTGATTTTCTTTGAGATTTAGCACCTCTTGCCCATATATGACAATAAAAGCTTTGTCCCCCCTACCCAGCACAGCTGGATCATGGATGAAGGGCCCCAGGGGTCAGAGCAGCCACAGCTGGATCTGTACTGAGTCTCTGTCTCTGCAATTGGACTCCTCATAGAGACAGAAATAGCTGGGGGCTCCAAACTGCACTTGCACCTTCTTCTATGATTTTTTGGCTCAAAATATCCCAGCCTGGAGAAATCAAATGTTGTTCCACAGGCTGAGGATGGGGAGAGAACAGAAGTCCCTTCCAACCCAAACTTTGTTGCACCCTTGATACCCTCCTTTAATTATTCAGTTGTACCAGAAAATGAATATTTCTTCATTTTCAAGTGAAGCTTCAAGGCTTTGTTTGTAAGATGGGCTTTTTCTGCTGTTTGTCCCATTCCCCCAGTGCTTTGCTTGGCAGAGCAGCCAGAACTGCCTGGGCTTGCAGCCTCTACCTTCTCACTGCTCCAAAAAAGCAGCCCCAGCTCCAGAGAAAGCAAATGGGAGGCTGGAATTTATTCTCTACCCATTTAATCAAGCGCCAGGGAAGGAGTTGGATGCGCTGGCCCCCGATTTCACATTTGTTTCTCTGCCTGACTGAGCACTAAAGCCCCAGCAAAGGCTTAGAGAAGTCCTTTCACCACAAGAAAAAAAGCAGCTCAGAAGTGGTGGAGGGAGATCAAGCACCCAATTTCTTCTTGCTGGAGAACCAGAGTCACTCCTGGAGAGGTTTGATCCCTGCTCTGGAAGAGATATTTCCACCTGCTGGATCCGTGCTGCCTCCCACTGCCTTCCCCACTGCAGCACTTCCCTGAAGATTGTGGCTAAATGGGATTTCAACTCTCCCGTCCTTATCGCAGCCTGGTGACAGCTGACCGAGCCTGGGGCTGATTCTTTCTCACTCTTGAAAAGCCATGTTCACATTTCTATATCTCCTTTTTCCCAGCTGCTGTGGCACTGCCTTGATCCTCTCTATTTGCACTTCCTCATTCTTCCCGGTTTTCTGCCTGGCTTGGCAAGGGCCAGGTGTGTTTTAAACACTGTTTCAAACATTGCAGTGGTGTTGCAGCGCCTTTAACAGGAATAACCCTCCCAGGTATCGCCTGGATCTTGCTCAAGGCTGGTAGGAGGAGCACCTGACAGCCCCAGGGTTGGGGCACGGCTGCTCTCAGTTTGTAGGAGGGTATTTACAGGGACACAGGGAGGAGATTATATCCCAACAGTGGGATAAGGCCTATAAAAGGAGAAACTCTTGACTTGCCCCATGCAGCACTTACCCGGACGTTAAAAAATCCTCTCTTTTCTTCTCTCTGATGGTAATTAAATCACTGGCTTCATGTTCCAAATCCTGGGCTTGGGAAGGCTCAGCCTGTGTCCTGTGAGGATTTGGGGTGCTGAGGGATTTTGGGATGTCCAGACATCAGAGAGTTGCTCCTCTGTGTGCTGATCCTGAAGCTTCATCCCTCCTCCAGCCTCTTTCCTTTGCTCCCACTCATGGAGTGCTTAAACACCCTTAATGTGACAAAACTGGGGTACAGGACAGGAATTGGGTACAGGACAGGAATGGGGGTGCCAGTGTTGTCCACTTGGAGCTCCAGGTTTCTGTTCCAATGGCCTGGAGTAACAGGGTGAGGGGAATGGCTTCCAGCTGAAAGAGAGCAGGTTTGGATGGGATTTTGGGGAAGAATTGTTTCCTGTGAGGGTGGAGAGGCCCTGGCACAGGGAAGCTGTGGCTGCCCCATCCCTGGGAGGGATCCAGGGCCCTCCATGGTGGAGCCTTCATCCTTCCATGGGAATCCCTTCCCTCCTCCCCCTCCAGCTCCTTCTCAGCTGGGATGAGTACAGATACAGACAGAGATGCTATGGATATGGATATGGACACGGACATGGACATGGACATGGACATGGACATGGACATGGACACGGACATGGACATGGATAGGGATATGGATATGGTTGATATGGATATGGACACAGATATGGACACAGATATGGATATGGATATGGATATGGTAAATATAGACATGGACATGGACATGGATAGGGATATGGATATAGTGGACATGGATATGGATACGGACATGGATATGGACATGGATATGGATATGGATAGGGATAGGAATATGGATATGGTAGATATGATATGGATATGGATATGGATATGGACACAGAAAAGGACACAGATATGGATATGGATATGGTGAATATGGATACGGATATGGCCATGGACATGGCCATGGATATATGTGCTAAGGACATAGATGTAGACAGAGATTTTAGGGATGTGGATGATATGGATATATAAGCAGATACAGGTACAGGTACAGCTAGAGATTCGGATTACATGGATATAGATACAGATTATACGGATATAGATTATAGGGATATGGTTATCAGGTATATGGATATGGATGGGAATGACATGGGTGCAGCAACAGATGCAGACACAGATACAAATAAAGTTGATATGGATACAGATGATAAGAAAAAAGATATTGATATTGATAAAATTTAAATGGTCACGGACATGGACACGGACATGGATATGGATGTGCATGCTGACGATGTGGATATAGANAACAGATGCAGACACAGATACAAATAAAGTTGATATGGATACAGATGATAAGAAAAAAGATATTGATATTGATAAAATTTAAATGGTCACGGACATGGACACGGACATGGATATGGATGTGCATGCTGAGGATGTGGATATAGACATAGATTTCATGGATATGGATAGAGACAGATAGAGGTGTAGCTGCATCTGCAGACTCTATGGATATACATACAGGTTGGATGAATATGGATGTAAATTATATGAATATGGATACAAATTATAAGGATATGGATATGAATGGCATGAAAATAGCTACAGATGCAGATGAAGATACAAATATAGATGATACAGATACAAGTATAGATAAAGATAAGATAAAGATAAGATAAAGAAAGATACAGGTATAGACACTAGAGCAAGGTATAGATATATAGATATGGGTATGGATATAGATACGGATCCAGGCATGATGCCATGAGAAAAGGATGTTACTTTGGGCCACTCAGGCCCTGCTCATGGGGAGAAAACCTCACCCCAAGCCAAGAAATCAAGGGCAGGGAAGAGGAGGGAAGTGGATCTGCCCCACTGGAAGCTCCTGCAAAAGCCCGTGCTGGGAAAAAAGGCATTCGTTACATTAATTGGTGCTGGAGATAGCGCCGAACAAATGAAAGTTATTAAAGGATGGGAGATGGATGGAGCTCAAGGCATCCGTTTGTTTTGCCAGGGCCAAATTCATTTCCAGAAAAAGCCCTTATCAATTCCCAGGGAATAGTTTGCCCTGTCAGTGCCGAGCGGGTGTTAATGTTCTTTACGGCCCCGTTCGAGCTGCTGCAGTGACACCAATCTAAATAAGGGAGGAAGGAAGGCTTAATCAGCCTGTCACTGACCAGTTATTAACATTTGAGAACAAGGGCATTAAAGGAGAAAATTCTGAGAGGTCAATTTGTACTTGAGGAGAGAAGCCAAAAAGATAAGGAGGAGAGCAGCCACATCCTCCAGGCAGCGGTCACGGCGCCGGCCATGAGAGCGGGATGGACCCGACTGCCAGGGACACCTGGGGGGGACAAAAGACACGAGGATGGCCCAGCCCAGGACCCCCACACTGAGGAGTCCCCCCAGTGAGGGTTTCCAGCTGCCACCCAGCTCCCCCCATGCCCTTGGCAGAGGTCTCCCCCTCCCTCTCTCACTGCGGTCCCTGCGCCCCAGAGCGGCTGCGATTGCTCTGACAGCCCCGTGGGATGAAAGCTGTGTGCTTAGATATGGTTTATCCCTTCCAACCCCTGATGATAATCCGGGATTAGTCCTCCCTGGATATGATTATGTTTTGCCCACTCTCTTTGAAACGACTCCGTTCTGGCCCTTTTTGCTGCCGCTTGTCCCACCAACCCTCAGGAAAACGGTTTGCCAGGCTCTGATTAAGCTCTGCTCACAGCAAAGTCCCCCCAGGATCCCAAATGGCCTGACATGTGTGTCCCTCACAGGCTGCACGGGATCTCATCCCTGCTCCAGAGCTCAGCACCCTCCTCCCCCAAACACCCATCACCCTCTTGTCCCCATGCAGACCGTGCAGGGACCTGGTATATAATCCATATATTCACCTCCACTGGTGCCTCTGGCCCTTGCTTCCCAAGGCAGAGATCCTCTTCCCCTGGATCTGAGGAGAAACATCACTGGCTCTGCTGGGGAGCATGGAGCCATCTGGGAAGCCAGTGCTGCTGCTCCCTGTTGGATTTATTCTCTCTCTGTGTTGCTGGGCCATCAAAGGAGCTGTGCAGGAACTCTCTGGCTGTTTGCAGGAGCAGCAGCAGAGTCAGCAGCTGTCCCCCAAACCATTTCTCCAGGGGGAAGGAAAAGGGAGGGAAATAAAAAATTCAAAGTTAAAAA
>VWYN01000297.1:472135-485304 GCA_013400075.1 Hippolais icterina | reverse complement strand
GGAATGGAATGGAATGGAATGGAGTGGAATGGAATGGAATGGAGTGGAATGGAATGGGATGGAATGGAATATGTTGGATTGTGTTGGGCTGGGTTGGAAGGGACTGTCAAAGATTATCCGCTCCCCCCCCTCTGCAATGAGCAGGGACGCTCCTTTTGTTTTGTTTTCAAGATCAGTGCTCACAGGGAACCTGATTTCCAGGGCCTGCACTCTGGAAGGCTTTGGGATGCTCCTTAGGATGGCAGTGCCTCTGCTGGGTAACATAAATCCTACCACAACAACCACTGGAAGGGACTCTTGACTGGGAGGAGATTTGGGATGCAGTATTTCCATTGTGGAGCTGCCTCAGCCTCCAGCTGTGTTACACAGAGCAGTTCTTGCCACACACAGAGCTCCATCTGTGTGATCTGGGGGCTCCAAAGGGTGCAGGGATGCACCCAGGATCAGACTGTGGGTGAGAAACAGCCGGCATATTGCAGCCTTTGGGACAGTATCTTGTCTTCCTCATTTATCCCACTTTTCCTTCTTCCCAATGGGGTGCACACAGCCAGGACCCCCTCCAAGCCCTGCTGGAAGGTTTTATTTGTGTTTCACACCATTTTGCCAGGATATCCCTCTTTCCCCCTTCTCCTCTTATCCCAGATGCCCAGCTCATAATAACTGACCTAAACACCACTAATAAAAGGAAAATCATTAAATTTGGGGAGGTGCAAAGGACAGCTGTTAATTTTGATGGAATTTTCTGCTGGGGAGCATCCAACCCCTCTGATCCTAGGCTTGGCACAGCCCTGACATCCCTGGATGGGGTTTGGGGACCAAATGAGGATGTTTAGTCCTTAACATCTCACGGGAGGGGGAAAAATAACACTGAGCCTCCAGTCCTGGTCCTCATTTCTCTGATGGCCCCTCTTGGAAGATTTGAATCCATGAAAGATGGTTTTAATACCCGCTGTGCCGCAGGGAGATTTGTTTGGTGACAACTCCTGTTAAAGTCAACCAAGCCCAATCCACCCGCTAAATAAACGATACCAAAAGTTGGGCTCCCCTCACCCCACTGGGGAAGGCGGCGGGGGAGATGGATGGGTTTTATTATTGCCATTATGTCAATTATTATTATTATTATTTATTGGGCAAATGGAAGGCAAAGCAATTCCTGCTGCCGGTCCCAAGGCCCAACTGGCAGGGCTGGCTCGGGATGATGGAGGAGCAGCACAATAACAGCAAATTATAAATCATTGCCTTTTGTTTGTGGCTGAGTGCTGCGAGTCAGCATCAGTGGATGCATCCTCCCAAAAAAGCGGGGGCTAGAGGAAAAGTGGCACAGCACTGATCCCAAATCCAGCAGGGATGCTGTGGCCATCACACCCCGACTCCCCTCAATGCACATGGGGTGAAGAGCCGGGCTTGCCCGAGATGAGCCGGCCCAAACAGCCACTTAAAGTGTGGAATTTGGCTTCCCTGTCCTCATTAGAGCTGATTACACTAATTGACATGTTTGTTTACAGTGGGATATATTTTGTTGTCCTTTTCCTTCCCCAGCTTTGTTATTTTTTGGAGCTAGAACAATGTGGCTGTTGCCAAAGAGTTGGAAAAGGAGCAGATCTCCAGGGAACAGCCACCTCCTCCTGCAAGGCAGGGCTGGGACGAGCAACACTTTCATACCAAAGGCCCTTGAACCCAAGCCCTTTTATACCAAACACACTTGAACCTTTTCAGCACAGGATTTCTTTTCCAAAGTGCCTCGAGCCTGTTTAAAAGGATTAACTGCCAACTAGTGACCCAGCCATGACTTTCCATGAGGAAATTTCCTTGCACTTCCTGTTTTCCCCCATGGAATTGCACACCCTGCTCTCACCCCACTATTAGATGTGGCTGGCCTCTATAAAGGAGAGATGCAGGGATGCTGGAAGCTGGAGGAATATGGGATATGGCACCCAAATATGGGACATGGTACCCAAATATGGGATATGGCACCCAAATATGGGACATGGCACCCAAATACGGGATATGGCACCCAAATACGGAACATGGTACCAAAATATGGGACATGGTACCCAAATATGGGACATGGCACCCAAATATGAGATATAACACCCAAATATGGGATATGGCACCCAAGTACGGGATATGGCAGCCAAATACGGAACATGGTACCCAAATATGGGACATGGTACCCAAATATGGGATATGGCACCCAAATATGAGACATGGTACCCAAATATGGGATATGGCACCCAAGTACGGGATATGGCACCCAAATACGGAACATGGTACCCAAATATGGGACATGGCACCCAAACATGGGACATGGCACCCAAGTACAGAACATGGTACCCAAATATGGGGCATGGCACCCAAATATGAGATATGGCACCCAAATATGGGACATGACACCCAATTATGGGACATGGCACCCAAATATGGGATACAGTACCCAGAGCAGCCCTAAGATGCCTTTCCCATCCCTTTGATTCTGGGCTGGAGCCCCTCAGCCAAAGCTCAGCTGCTGAACAGCTCAGGTTTTCAGCCTCTGCAGCAGTGAGACACGGGCGTTCACACACTTTGATCCTCAAAACTGAAATAAATGATCCCCTTGGATGGAACAGGGACGTGGCAGTGGAGTCCATTTGGAAGCTCAGCCGGCGGGAGCGCGGAAGTGCCCCCGGCCCGCCGGGGCGCGTCGGGAACAGCCACATTACCGCCTCAATCAGCATTAAATCCCGATCAGCCTGGCTGGGTTCTGAACATCTCCCATCTAAAGGTCGGGCAAATCATCTGCTGTGGAGGCACGGAGAGGGAGCAGCGGGGAAGCGGCGCCGGCACAGAGGGGACGAGGGACGCTGTGCCGGCTTGGAGCGCCCTCGGCTCCGTGTCGGGGGCTGGTTCCTGGTGCTCTCTGAGCCCAGGGATTGAAAGGAGCAAGAAAACCCCTGAGACATTACCAAATCTAACACATTCAGAGGTTTCTTAAAAAAAAAAAAAAAAAAAAAAAAGAAGAAAAATTGCCCTAACTTCTCCNAAAAAAAAAAAAAAAATCCTTAGAAAAGAGGATGATGTGACAGGAACACGGCACTGTCTGGAGCAAAAAGTATGACTGAAGTGGAATCTCTTATGTGTACATCTTAGAGGTGAAATTTAAGGCAAAATGGAGTTTATTTTGAGTCAGAAGCTGAAAGCTGAAACCATCCACCAAAAAAAGGAGCATGAACACAGCCCTGCTTCAGCCAGACCCTCTGCCTTCCTCCTCCTCCTCCTTCCCTGGGAGCATCCTCCATCCAGCCCCACACCCTCTCTCCCTGCATCAGACACCCCAAAGCCGACCAGGCCCTCAAACCCCACAGCAAAGCAGCCACCAGCCTGCCGCCCTGTTCCCTCATTCCTCCATCACCGCTGCACAAGTGCCAGCCGCAGATTCCAGCCGCGTCCCGGCCCCTGCCGGGCGGATGCGATAACGGGCGGCCCGTTCACAGATTAGTCCCGTTGCGCCGCCGGCAGCCGGGGAAACCATCAGCCAGGCACTTACGGAATTAGGAGCCAGCATTTAACCGCTTTGCTGGTGGCTGAGTGTTATTAAATTCCCCTGAGTTCAGCAACTTCATAGCCCAGCTCTTTTTTTTTCCCCCTGTAGAGCTCAGAGCAAAGCTCGAAGCTTTGGTTGGGGTGGTTGGATCTAGCACTGCCTCATCCGTACTCCATCCCCGTGCTCCAAAGAAAGGCCAAGGCCGGGCAGCTTCATTTAGAAACCAGAGGAGGAAAAGCAGAGCAGGAGCCCAGACTAGAAGAATATTAATATTTAATCACAGCAGGGCAGAGGTCGCCCAGGCAATCACTGTTAAATGTTATTGAAACAAAACATTCATATTCCCACTGTAGGGAGAGTTCAGGAGAGCTGCCTTTCTCTGGGCTGCTCTCAGGACTGGCACCAGAGTAAATCCAGGAGTAAATCCTCCTGGGAGAACTTCTCCCCATGGAGGGGCAGGATCCCTGAATAAAAGCAGGGCTTCAAAGCTGCCTTTTGCAGGAGCCAATTCTCCATCAGAGGTGGCTTTGAGGACTCCCAGATTTCCAACAAGAAACGACAAGTACACTGAGGAAAAAGGGACAGCCCCAGAGAATCTCAGAATCTCAGAAACCCAGCTGGTTTGGGTTGAAATCACAGAATCACAGAATGTCTGGGTTGGCAGAGACCTTCAAGATCATTGAGTCCAACCCAGCCCTGATACCTCAACTACATCACGGCACCAAGTGCCACATCCAACCTTTCTTTAAGCACATCCAGGCATGGTGACTCCACCACCTCCCTGGACAGACCATTCCACTAGTTTATCACTCTTTCTGTGAAAAAATTTTTCCTAATATCCAGGCTATATTTCCCTTGGTGCAGCTTGAGGCTGTGTCCTCTCGTTCTGTCAGTGCTGCCTGGAGAAAGAGCCCAACCCCAGCTGGCTACAACCAACCTTCAGGAAGGGACTTTAAAGCTCATCCAGTCCCACCCTCTGCCATGGCAGGGACACCTTCCACTATCCCAGATGGCTCTAAATCCCATCCAGCCTGGCCTTGGACACTCCCAGGGACTCAGAGTCTCAGAGGCTGCACATTTCTATACCAGGTTCTCCCAGGGGGTTGTTGTACAGAGGCACAGCGTTCATCCCTCTTCCCGCCCCCATCCATGCTCTGATGTCCATCTCTCCCTCTGCCTCTCCACAGCTCCCTGACAGCTGGGGTGGGCTGGGCTCTGCCCACAGGGAGTAAAGGACAGGACAGGAGGAAAGCGCCTCGAGTTGCACCAGGGGAGTTTCTGTTGGAAATGAAGGAAAACTTCTTCATGGAAAGGATTGAAACTGCCCAGGGCAGTGGTGGAGTGACCATCCCTGCAGGGGTTTAAAAGCCATGTGGACGTGGCACTTGGGGACATGGGTTAGTGGTGGCTTTGGCAGTGCTGGGAAATCACAGGACTTTATGATTTTTGAGGGTTTTTTCAAACTAAATCATTCCATTATTCTGTTCTATGATTCATGAACCAGGAAGGGCTTTCTCCACCCAGCTGTGCTGCAAATACCCTCCACCTCTCTTCACTGTCTCCCTATTCAATATATTATCTATTAAAAAAAAAAAATCAATTCATGAAGCTATCCATGGCTTTGCTGGCATTTCACTCCCTCAGTGATTTTCAGTGGCAACCTGCCCACTCTTCCTGAACCTTGGGAAGCTGTAGGAAGCCCCATGGACAAGTTTTGGAAGGAGTTTCCGGGGGTGGCATCCCAGCCCGCAGTTTGGCACCGTGTCTCCAAACCACTCTGCTCAGAATCCCGCGGGAGGTCAGGCCTGGGGCAGCAGCTCCTCAGCACCTGCTTGGACAGGTCGTTAGCACGTTTGGTGTCTCACTTCCCTCAAAGCGCATTTCTTCCCTGAGAATTAATTCCCGTTTTTTGCCCACACACAAATCATTAGCCAGGCTCTCCAAAGTGCTAACGCTTCCTGTCACCTTCTGCTGCTCTGATTCCTCGAGCTGCTGCAATCAAGCCCATGAAAAGCCAATCAATTAAGGCCCAAAGTATCAAGAGCTCCTGAGCCGGAGTGAAGAACCCAACACATCATTACGGAGCCTGTGAAATTCCTGCCTGGAGAGCAGATGTGCGGGAAGCAAAGCACACTGCAGCCCAAGGTCCTTTTCCTTCCCCACGGCCTCCACCGCGCAGCTCCCACCTGTGCCAAGCCATCCGTGCTCTCTCCAGAGCTTCAGGACCAGGAGAGGACACATCTTCTCCCTGCTGGCATCAGGTGGAGGTTGGATCTTCCATTATGGACACCTTGAGGGGCTGGACATGCCCCAGATGACTCCACCATTCCCATTGTTTGTGGGTTCTTTTCCTCTGTAAAGAACTGAAGAGGGTTTTCTTCCCTCTTTTCAATGGAATCCCCCCCAAATCCTATGAAACCCACACCAAAAAACAGCCCCTCCAAACAGCTCCAGTCTGAGCCAATATCTTCCCTTAAAGTTAAACACAAGCATCTGCATCAAAACACCAAATCCAGAGCTTGCCTGCCCTCAGATTTTAGAACAGAACTCTTGTCTCCATGGAAACCCACAGTTTTGATTTTTTTTTTTTTTTTTTCTTTTTTCTTTTTTTTTCCAGATCAGAAAATGGAGCACCAAGGCATGGAGGGATCCAAGGGCTGAGGTGAAAGTGTGAAAGTGTCTGGTTCAGTCCCGGCTTTGCAGGAGGGATGCACCTCATTTTTCTGGAGAAGAGCTCTTCCCATCAGATACATCTCTGAGCCCTTTCCAAACAGAAAGTTTGCTTAAGGTAAAAATTGTTTTTCCATAATAAATTGGATGTGGGGTCACAGTGAACAGGAGTCACAGCTGGGCAGTTCCACGTCAGCATGGGTAAGCCTGGATTACACCTCTGGGCCTCCAGACTGACTCCATCCTGGGTTTTTGCCCAAATTCCTCAGGGAGAGGCCAGATTCCCTCCTGAGGGTGGGCATCAGGACCCTGGTGAAGGTTCCTTTGTGCCCTCAGAGCTGCTCCTAAAGCAAATCTCCCCTGGACTTGGGCAGAGCTGAAAACATCAGGAATGAAGCCAGCAGGGATGAAGACAATATTCCCCCTTTGAAAATATTTTTAGTTTCTAGGGCCAGATATCTTTCCAAAGGGCAAAATCCAAATTTTACTTCCAAAGTATATCAGATGCTGGAGCAAGGAGGTGACAGACAAGCCATGGCTGGTCTCACTCAGCACCCTCCAGTGCCCTTCCTCAAGGTCATCCAGCTCATCCAGTGCCTCACATCTCCCTCCAAGCGTTTGGCACTTGAGAAAAGACTCCCAGATTTTCATCTGCTGATGGAAAATAACAGTTTTAGTAGTAGCTGTGCTCACGGGGCTGCACCTCTTCAGGTGAGACCTGGAGTTACAACTTCTGTGCATCCTCCAGGTCTCCATCATTAAGGATGATCCAGTGTCTGACATCCTCTGGAGCTTTACCTGGTGCTCTCAGCCAGAAATTTCTATCCATAACACATCCAAGATGCTTTGTCCTGTCAGGAAGCTGGTTTTGAGGCATTATAATTTAAATTATCTCCATATCTGAGGAGGATACTCACTGGTAGAGATTGTGACCTTTCTGATATTATAGGAGAAATTCTGCCAGCAGCTGTTCCAACATCTGGAACATCTGGAGCTCTCAAGCATGCTCAGCTTCCTGGTGCTTGTGCTCAGTTTGGAGCAGATGACTTTAATAGACACTCACAAACATCTGGTCCCCAAAGCCCCTGATGTTTCAGAGGCTGAAAGCTGCTCTATATTAAAACCATTATCAATACGTCCGGAATATAGCTGGACTTCCTAATTACTCCTGATGACCTCCCAAATGACAGGAGTGAAGTTGAAGGTCAGCCACAGGAAGGAAAAAAAAATAAAATGAACAGCAGCTTTTGCCTCTTGAGGGGACAGATGGAAACCACAAAATGGTCTCAGACTTTCCCCAGCACCCTGTGCCCTGATGTGCTCCACCTGCACAAAATGTTCTGGAGAGTCTCCTCCTCCTGCTGATTTAAGAAGTTTGTCATGGCCCTTTCCTGGCAAGGGATATTTACAGGTGAAAATGCAGGGGGGTGTTTAGGTAAGTGGTATTTATAAGTACATCTGCAGGGAAATGTTTACAGGCAAGGTACTCACGAGTAATTATAGATCAATACTTCAAAGCAGAGTAAATAGAGAGGTAAAGGACCTCTGCTGGTGTGCCACAAATAAATATTTAGATATAACAGATGCACATAAGTATGTGCAGGCTACATGGGCAAGATAAAGATTGGAATTTAGCTGGAGCCCTTTTCCCGGGAGGCGAGGCTGTGCCATTAGCGGCGCATCCATAACTCAGCACCAGCGGCGCATCCAACCAGCGCTATCGGATCAGCCCCGCGCTCCATCAAACCTGCCGGCCAAAACTGCTCCAGCACAGAGCTGAGGGTAGAACTGAAGGACAAAGAAGTCTCCTTTTCCTGCTTAAGGAGGCCTGATGTCTCCCCATCCCACACCCCGGCACAAACCTGGGACTGGAGCCATGTTATGCCTTTCCAGCTCCCTCTGACTCGGCGGATCCAAATCTCCCTTGACAATCACGCGTCAGGTTGTGTTTGACAAAGTTCAGCCAAGCAACAAGCAGCCTGGAAGGCCCTGAGATCCAGCTGAAATCCCCATCCAATTTATCAAGTCAAAAATTCAGCCAGGTGGGAGCTAAGTGGGATGAAGCTCTGATCAAGGCAGGAGATTAAGGCAGAGCCGGTTACACAAATCACGGCTCTGACTGGGAGGGGGAACAGCAGGGCCAAGGGGAGCTTCTCCAGAGCTGGGCAGAGCTGGAGATAAGGGCCTGGTGTTGGTAAATAAAACTGCTGGGGAATCGCATGTCTGATCAGTGTCCGCTCCCGTCAGGCTGGCGGGAGCTGGCAGCTTTATTTCCAGGCTTTTCCCCGGGAATACTAAGGGCATTTGGAAAGGCAAGAACAAAGCTACAACTTTATTTGAGAGCAAAACAAAAGCAAACAAATGCATACCCAGAAGACCGAGCGTTGAAAGGGAGCGGGAGATGGCTCAGGCAGCATCCGAGGCGGCCCTTGGACACCTCATGACTGTTAAAAAGTTTCCTGAGGAGCAAAGGCTTTTTTGTTGGTTGGTTTGTTTGTTTGTTCTCGGGAAGAAAACAAAGTGGAAGGATTGCTGATGCCTTTGGTGGTAAATAAAGACAAATATCTCTCGATTGTGGAGATTGCCAGCATGGAAAAAGCTCTGCATGCATCATTTTGGGAAGAGGCTGAGCAATGCTTTCAGGGTCCTCAGGCTGATTTTTCAAAGATGAGTTCCTGCACCCCAAACCCCAGGGGGACGTACACCCTGCAGCTCTCAGCTAGCTGGATACCGGCACGTGTCCCCTTGAGAGACGTCCCTTCTTGTTCCACAGATGTCAAGAGCCTCGGAGAACCCTCCTCCCCTGATGCTTTCACAGCTTCAATATTTTGGGGAAAATTGCAGTTTCTCACTTAACTTCACTCTGTGGCTGGCTTTAAACTATTTGTTCCCATTCTGCCTCTCTCTGAGGGCTTAAAGGGCCCTTTAGTATCTGGTATTTTCTCCCTGTGAAGCTACTTAGACATGGTAATCAAGTCACCTCTCTGTCTCCTTTTTAATAAATTAAGCAGATGGAGCACTTTAAAGCATTTTTTTGGCCAGCCCTTGAATTATTTTCCGTGGCTCTTTTTCAGCCTTGCCTTTACTAGCAGAGCTCAATGGGGGCACAGCCAGCACCTCTGCCCATCCCCATCCTACTCCCCAGATATCCAGGTCGGGAGGCTGTGCTCAGCCTCAGGGAGGCTTTATAGTTTCAAAACTCTTGCCAGTGAGATCCTTTAGACAATCCAGCTCATTAAATGGAAAGAAAGACTTTAAATTTACAGCCTCCATCAATGTATAAAGCCTTCAGCTTCCCGACGGCCACTGCCTGGCCAGCATTATAACGTAATAGCCTTTTTCTTTATTTTAAAAGCAAGAGATAATAATTAAAGATTGGATTATGAGCTAGCCCAGCATCACAAAAAAGACACAACTTTATCGTATTACACAGCATCAAAATTAATTAGAATCGCGTTAATCTCTAATCTAGGAAAAAATTGCAGGATCTCTGGCCTCAATATCACATCCACCATCCAGTGCCTGACAGCCTGGCCCCTTTGAAAGCCTCCCTGCATCATCCCTGCAAAGAAACCTTTGCAAAACTCGTGTAATCAATGTTGCTTTGATAGTCAGAGCTTGCAGACACTCCGGCATCCTCTCCCGGGGCCGCTGCCTTTGTGCAGTCAGGTCCCACTCCTGCCCCGCTGGCAAGTCAGCCCTGAAAACGTTTCTGAGCACAGGAAAGGGGCCTGAACCAGCACTGATCACTCGATGCCTTTGGGCAGAGCGCAGCAGGGTGAGGATCCAGGCAGGCTGCAGCTCTTTGCTGGTGCTTTGCTCCTTTCTGCAGGGCCAGAGTGGCTTTGGCACAGCACTGATGGTGCTGCCAACCTCACCCCATGTTGGCCACAATCTGGGGACTCTACTGAAGCTCCAGACCTTGGGTTTATTTGATTTTCAGCCAACCATCTCAGTGGTTATCACCATTACCCAGGAGATGTTACTGTGAGGGAGGTGAGGCCCTGGCACAGGGTGTCCAGAGCAGCTGTGGCTGCCCCTGCATCCCTGGAAGTCTCCAAGGCCAGGTTGGATGGAGCTTGGAGAAATCTGGGATAGTGCAAGGTGTCCCTGCCTGTTGCAGTGAGGGTGGCTGCAACAAATCTTTGAGTCTCCTGACTTCAGGATGAATGTGGCGCTAAGTAAGAAAAAAAGGAGTGAGAATGATGGAGTGCCTCGAAAAGAAAATTTACTTTAATGAGAAATAAAAATAGTGCAAATGCCCAAAAGCCAAATATAGGGACAAACTCCAAAGACCAGAAACAAGAGAGAAGTTACAATATATGGTCTCGAGGGTGGATCATTCTAGAAACAATATCATACATGGAGAACAAGTGACCAATAGAGGAGGAGAATTTGGACTAGTTAACATAATAACTCCAAAGGCTTTTGGGAGGAGACTTCAGGCTCGCCCTGAGTTGGATGAATGCTTCTCAGGGCTTGAAGCCAAGGCCTGGCCTGCCAGGGTGCAGTCCTGCCAACCCCGCTTTTCAGTCAGGCCGGCGCCCACACCTCCCCAGCAGGCCCCTAGGCCTCCGCATCTGCCCGTGGCAGGGGTGGAACTGGATGAGCTTTAAGGTCCTTTCCAACTCAAACCATTCTGGGGATCCATGATTCTCACCCATGAGTGAGAGCTGCATCCCCCAAACACCAGGTGTGGGTCCACGTTCCGCCTCTCCAGGTGTGCTGAGCATGGATACATTGCTTGATGCCATCATGAGTCATTGGATATGATGATCCTTGTGGGTCCCTTCCAGCTCCAGATATTCTCCAATTCCATGACTGAGGGCCACAGGGCTGCATTTAATTCCACAAGGAGTTCTCAGAGCTGCAGAGACATCAGTGTCACACAGAGCAGCAAATCAAAGACAGCAGCAGCAACGCAATTTTAGCAACAATTATTTCTACAGAAACCCTTGATTTGCGCAGCCTGGAAAACTTGCAGTGGGCACAAGAGGGCGTGGGGTTTGTGGGACTCCAGCTGTTAAGGAAGACTCATTGGGAGCTGGAAAAGGACTTGGACAAGGGATGGAGGGACAGGACACAGGGAATGGCTTCCCACTGCCAGAGGGCAGGGATGGATGGGATACTGGGCAGGAATTGTTCCCTGTGAGGGTGGGCAGGCCCTGGCACAGGGTGCCCAGAGCAGCTGTGGCTGCCCCTGTATCCCTGAAGTGTCCAAGGCCACTGGATGGAGCCCTGGCCTATGGGAGGTGCCCTGCCCATGGCAGGATTTGGGCTTGGTGATCTTTGAGGTTCCTTCCCAGCCAAACCTTCTGTGATTGAATGATCCTGGGAAGGGCCTGGGCCTCAGTTGCTCTGAGCAAAGCAGTGCCCCAAGCTCCCCATTTCAGGCCTGAAACTTCCCTTACAAAGCTGAATTCCCTTTGGGATCACAACCTATGGGATCCTGTATGGTCATAAGCCTTTGGGACCCACCCACCAATACTTGTATTCCTCACAATAACCTGCAAGAAGCAGGGAACTGGTGGTTGTTCAACACCTTCCATGCAAGAAAGAAAAGAAGCTTTGTGACAACAGCATTTTCTTCCCTGATCTAAATATTTACATTATTGAAGTGGAAAGGGGCTGGAGAGAAACCAGCCTGGGAAGGCAGGATCCCTGGGAGATAGGCTGGGAGCTGTTATTCAGCAAAGAGAAGTGCAAGGTAATGCGATGTGGGGAGACCACTTAAACTGTTCCTGCACTCCAGTGGTTTGTGAATTAATTGTAGCCTGGCAGGAAAACACCCAGGCATCCTGCGGAATAACCTGATGGAAGGAGCTGCTGGTAGCCAAGCAGCAATTAGGAGGGGAAACAAGTCATTAAGCTGCATTAAGCCAGGGATGGGAGGTTTTAATGCAAGGTTAATGCCCAGCTGGGTAAATTTGTGAAGGATTGACTCTTTCCCTGTTCATCTTTGGAACAGCCTGTCCCAGGACACCAGAGCACCGTGCTCCCCATTGTGCTGAGGCAGGATTGCCTCTTGTTTGATGCACAAAGTTTCAATGCCTGCCAAAAAAATGCGAATAAATCCAAGGTCCTGCAGGCTCATTGCTGCCATCGAGACAGATGAGGCTGCTCGGAGCTGGGCACATCAGCTCCTGGAACTTTATGGAGTCAGCGAGACTCCCTGCACCTCCCTGAGCTGAGGGACGGGGATGGGAGATTGAAAAGACTTAAATTTGTGTCTGCAATTTGGGTTTCGCATTCCCTAAACCTCAGGGATCAATTTGTTCTATCGCAGGGAGATCAGAGGGAATGGCCACACATAAATACAGATGAGAGCCTGCACAAGCTCTGGGTCCCTCCCTGCTTTAAACTCCCTGTCAGCCTCCTTCTGATCCCAATTCTTGCTCCACATTGGGTTTAGGGCATAAATATCTATTTATAAAGTGCAGGACACACTCCTGCCAGGTGTGGAGATCCCCTGCAGGTGTCACCTGCTGCCACCTGACCTTCACAGAAGAAGAAACTGCAGCTTCACATTTCTCATCCTCCAGCCTTGGTGGCGTCAGAGCCCGCAGTGAGTTTGGCCCCAGTTTCCATCCTTCAGGGTGCCAGAGACTGCCCTGGAATCCACTGAGGGGGACTTAGTGCTGAGGAGCTGGAAAAGCCTTCTAAAGGGTGGGAGAAAGCCGTGGAGAACGATGGTGCTACTTCTGCACAGCACCCCTGAGAGGTCCCTAAAGCAGGTAGTTATCAATCCCATCCTGCTCCATTTAAGTCCCATCCTGTCTCATCTCATTTCACCTCTTCCCAATCCATATCATCTCATCCCATTCCATCCCTTCCAGTCTCATCCCTTCCTGTCTTGTCTCATCTTGTCCCATCCATTCCCATCCCATCCCATCCCAACCCATCCCATTGATCCCATCCCTTCCAGTCTCATCCCTTCTTGTCTTGTCTCATTTTGTCCCATCCATTCCCATCCCACTCC
>VWYN01000297.1:341659-472111 GCA_013400075.1 Hippolais icterina | reverse complement strand
TCCCATCCCATCCCATCCCATCCCATCCCATCCCTTCCAGTCCCACCCCTTCCTGTCTTGTCTCACCTTGTCCCATCCGTTCCCATCCGTTCCCGTTCCCATCCCATCCCATCCCACCTCACCCCTCCCTCACTCTCCTGCTCCCTCAATCCCTAAGGACCCTTTTCTCCTGGCCGAGGGTGGCTCTGATTTCCCGAATCAGAGCAAACAGGCAGGGCTGGCAAAGCATCGCATGGAGCAGGGCATGGCTGGTGGCAGGAGAAAGGCAGGAACTGCAGCTCAGGGTTCCCCCAGCACATCCAGCCCCACTGGCACTGGGATTCAGCCTCCCATTCTCACTGTGCCCAGAGAAGATCAGCAGCAGAGGAGCAGGAGCCCAGTTTGCTGACAGAGCCTGGAAAAGCCAAAGGGGACCAAAATATTGACCAGAATGCTCAGGGAGCACTGAGAAACTGAGGCTTTGTGGATCCCAGCAGCTGCAAATCCCAGCCCCTCCTGGCTGGAAATGCAATAATCAGGGAACTGCTGCTCCTCACTCTGGGATTTTGGTCTGTTTAATGAGTCTGTGTGTGTGAGAGTATTCACACACCCCTGCCTCCAATCACTCTTCAGTCGCCCTGGATCCAGCACCAGCATAGGCCTCAAAGTGTCCTGCTGGGATGGGATGGGCTGGATCCAATCTGGGATGGGCTGGATCCAGTCTGGGATGGGCTGGATTCCATCTGGGATGGGCTGGATTCAGTCTGGGATGGGCTGGATCCAGTCTGGGATGGGCTGGATCCAGTCTGGGATGGGCTGGATTCCATCTGGGATGGGCTGGATCCAGTCTGGGATGGGCTGGACTCTGTCCAGGATGGGCCATTCCTGGTCACCCTCTCATGCCAGGCCCTTGTGAAAAGTCCCTCTTCAAACCTGTCCACAACAGGAGCTTTTCCTCCAGGGGATCACCTCTGTAAATCCCTCTCCATTCCCACCCTGCTGCATCATCTACAGGCCACTGGGTCCAGGGTGGGCCAGGAGCTGCAGCAGCTGGATCCAGTTTGGATGGAGGCACATTTTGGGTTGCATTAACTCTCCCAGGATCAAAAGGAACCTCTCCACGGATTTGTCACTGAGTCCAGCAGCTCCAACAGCAAAGCGCAGAGCCAGCCAGCAGCTGTTGGGTGGAATCTACTGAATTTCAGGTCATTTTGGGTTCACAAGAATCCACTCAGCCAGAGGAGAGCCCCAGCCTCCCTCATGCTGTGTCCCAGCTCTGTCCTTGCTCCATTCCTGCTGTATTTCCCTCCCAACACTGACAGCAAACCAGACCTGGTGTGGCTGAGGGTTTGCTCCCTGCAGAGCTTTGCCAGCTCCTGCCAGCTGGAAGTTTGGTCTCTGTTGGATTTAATAATACCTTATGTCCAACAGATTTTATAATTAATTATTATTACCAACAACCACCCCCCCAAAGTTACCCATTTCAGACAAAGAAGACTGATTTGATTTGTGATTTTTTGATAGCAAATTTTTTTCTTTAAAAGACAATTAAACCCCCAGAGGAAAGGGAAAAGTGCTTAAAATCCAAATAAACAAGCTTTCTGTCAAAAATTACAGCTTCCTAAGGGGGCAAAGGGCCCAGGATCCATCTGCTGAGGGGCCTTGTCAGCAGCACCCCCTAGTAAGAGATCTCTGAGAAAAGCTGAGCTTAATTAGAGCCTTACATGTTGTTTTCCCCCTTGCACAGATGTTCTCTCCATCATTTGCTCCTTGTTTCAGCCCTGAGTCCAGTGGAAAGTGATGTGAAGCTCCTCTCTGCCTTGGGTGCACGTTATGAGTGCTGCAGACACTTGGGATAAAGTTGCCCAAGGCAAGAGATGATGCTTTGCCTGCATCTAATTGTCCAATTACAGCCCCAGGCCATGACGTCCCATCCTTGTTCCACCCCTCAGTCCATCGTTGTTTGTGTTCTTGGCCTGAAAGTTGTCCTTGGTCTTCTGCAGAAATGGATTTGTTTTGTCTACCTGCTCCGTAAAGGGAGCTTAGTACAGTTCCTAATACGAGGCTTCATCCCTAGGCAGCACAGAATCTGAAAATATAAAAGCTAAGGCATCAGCACCAGCAATTCTCTCACCACCCTCCTAAGGTCCATTTTGGGTTTTACAACCTCCAAACTGCACCTTTTGGAGTGAAGATTGAGCCTTCATGGCAGCACCAGCAGGTGGGGAGGGCAGAGGGTGGAAAGCAGGAGGATGGGAATGAAGAGGGATTTAGAGTAGTGATCCCATGGAGGAAAAGCTCCTGTTGGGTTCTGGTGACTTCCTACACTGCAGACAGGTTTGGAGAGGGATTTTTGGTAAAGACCTGGAGAGATGGGATGAGGGGGAATCGCCTTGAGCTGAAGGACGGCAGGGATAGATGGGAGATTGGGAAGGAATTGTTCCCTGTGAGGGTGACAGGGTGCCCAGAGCAGCTGTGGCTGCCCGTGGATCCCTGAAGTGTCCAAGGCCAGGCTGGATGGGGCTTGGAGCACCCTGGGATAGTGGGAGGTGTCCCTGCCCATGACACAGAGCTGGAATTAGATGAGCTTTAAATTCCCTTCCAACTGAAACCATTCCGGGATTCCAATTAAAAAAGGCAAGGAATGAAAAACATTTGCAGTTTGGATATGCTTGGGAGAGACGAGTTTGTCTTTATTGGCTGCACTCATTAAAGATCCTGGTGAGAGGAGAAATCCTGACATGAGTGATTGGAAACACAGGTGATGGAAGACCAAAAGGAAAAGGGTTTTTTTCCCCTCCTCTCCCCTGCTGAAGACAGCAGGAATTGGGGAAGGATTGACTTAGCTCTATCCATCAGGAAAAGACTTTCCATCAAAAAGTGAGTAAGAAAAATTGCACCTGGGAAAAAACAAGAAACCTGCAAGGAGAGCAGCAAACTCTCCTCAGAGGTCAGCAGAGTCCTTTTGGGAAGGACTCAGCAGGGCAGGAGACCTGGGCCAGGCCTTGAGGAAAGGCAAAAAGAACCTAAGACTTCTAAAAGGACATGAAACAGGTTGGGGGGAGATGGAAGGGAAGAGGTCCCCCCGGAGCACTTTGGGAAGAGAGATGTACTCGTGCAGGATGAAAGGAGAGGATGTCAGAGCGGTGCCAGAGGCAAGGCCGGGCTCAGAATTGGGAGAAATGTCTGGCTCAGAGGCTCTTTGAAGATTTTCTGGTCGCTTCGAGCTTGGGAAATGTTGCTGTCGGTTCAGTGGATCTGCCTCTGCCCTGGGAATAACCACCTTGGGAGGCTGCAACAGAAATATCCTCATTTCAGCCCAAGGCTGGGGTCCCACCACCTGTTTTTGATCAGTCCTGCCTGAGGTGCCCCACAAAGGGTGGAGCTGGAAGGGTTTGGGGCAAGGGAAGCTGTGCCATGGCAGAAACCACTGCAAAGAGCTGGCACGGCCCAGCAGAGATGGAAAGGCAGAGCTCTCCCAGGATCCCAGATGAGACCTTGCAGAATTCGTTGCCAGCCAGGAAAGCAGAGCAAAGTTGATGGAGTGAGGCTGAATTTGAAGGCAAGGACATGCCCTGCAAGGACAGTGAGATTTGTTACCAGCCCTTTCCATCACTCTCCTACTCTATTCTGTCTTTTCTCTGGATTAATCAATTCCTGGGATTAATTGGCTCTGCTCCCACCCAGCTGCACGGCAGGGAAGACACTCAGAGGCTCCCCTGGAAGGACACAGCCCAACCACATCCAGCCCCAACATTTCACCCTGCTCAGGTCCTGCTACAATTCCCACGGAACATTTGCATTATGCAAATTTGGCATATGCAGATCAGCCCTTCCGAAAATAATGTGCAATCAGGCAATTAGCAAGTGCCTTGTCTTTAGCTCACAGGTAGGCTCAGTTCCTCAGACTCTTCATTCTGGATTGGCTCTGCAACCTTAATAATGGCATTTTTAATTCCCTAGCAGCCTTTTTGGGATGGATTTTCACTTTCTTTTCCTGCCCCGAGCCCTCTCTGCCACCCATGGCTGGTGGAAGGGAGGGTGACAGAGGGATGCTTTTCTCACAGCAGAAACTACAGCCATAAATTCCACTTATATCCAGTAAAATACAGGCATCCAATTAAACCCATAATCCTATAAACCTGCCAGCAATCAAGCACACTTTTAAAAATCAAGCCCGACAGATACTTTAAATCAATATATCCAAGTAACAACTCACAGCCTGTAGGATCATCAAACACTGCGTCCTCACTAAAAGAATAAATTTGCCAGCCTGTGTGTTGGTTTTATGGCTTTTTTCCCCCTTTTAGCTTCTTCAGAGGAGATTCCTGAATGATGAGTGATGGTCAAGGACTGAGGGGAATCAGCAGAAGTTTGGGCCATTGCACCCCATAAGACCCCACCCCTTCTCAGCTCCTTTTGGCTGGAGATGTTGGGGGGACTGATGGTTTGCAATAGACTCTTATTGTCCAGGGTTTCTCTGCAGAGAAGGAAAAAAAAAGAGGATTTAATTTATGAGCAGCTTTCCCATAACAGCTAAGGGCTCTGCCAAATTCTGAAACCTTTTCCACCAGGTGAGGTACAAAGTGTTTGGCACTGGGAAGGGACAGGGCAGGTGATGGATACTGAGGAGCATCATTGCCACTCATCATCCCAAAGAAGAGAGGATTCACTGGGTTTGTGGCCATCCATCAGGTCCCCATGGATAAATCGTGGTGTTCCTTCTCTTTTTAGGGAGTTTTCACCCCAAAGACACCCAGCTTGCTGCCCCCTGATGGCGGCACTTCCCTGGGGCTCTGCAGACCTTGAGAGGGGCACGGGAAAATCATGGAATTATAGAACCAGAGAAACACAGAACCACAGAACTTGGCAGTGGGAAAGAGAAAGGTTTTAGTGTCAAATCCAGGCCTTTGGGCCGCCACCACCAAATCAACGTGGTTCAAACCCCGCGACGGCTCCAGGGTTCACTCCCAGCCCATCCACAGCCTCAGCTTTTTGGGAAGAAGAAGCAATTGCAGCTGGGACAACACCCCAGGAGCCTCTTTGGCTCTGTCTCGATATGATGCACTTTGAACTTGCTCAAAATAACTTGGAAGTGATGGATTCACCTTCATTCCCGAGGTCGCCTGGGCGAGGCTGGCAGGCAGCGACAGGAAGCAGGGAGGGCAAGAAGATGGGAGTCAGATGGATTTTCACACCTCCCCTTCTCCCGGGAGCTCCAGCTGATCCAGCTCACATCCCCCAACAGCTTTCCAGTAAGAACAGCCTCTTGGCTGGGAGCTACACCCCGTGTGCAGCAGCAGGGAAGTGTCTGAAGCACATTTCAGAGTGCTTTAAACAGTTTTATAGGGGCTGTTTTCTTTGTGTCCCCTTACCTGTTAAACCAGATACTTCCAGCGTCGGACTCTGAATGCAATAAACACACAGAGTCATAAAAAATCTCTTAGGCTGCCCTGGAATGGCTTTTTCAGGCTTCACAAAGTGGCTGGTGAGGCTCACAGCCTGCCAGGAAAGCGCTGCTTACCCAGACAAGGGAGCAGCACGTGCCCAACCCAACGGATGGCAGAGTCTTCCTTTTTTTGTAAGTCCTTTACGGCAATAAAGCGTAAACTTGAAATTAATGATCACTTCACAGAGAGAAAATGCAGCCATTGACCTGGGACTGAACCTCAGCCGTTCCAGGAGCAGCATTTGCTGCTGTTCAAATGTTCATTTCCAGGAGCTGTGGAACAAAACCTTGATCTTCTGAATGCAAAATATTCCTGATGCCACCGATCTGTTTCCGCATATTTCCAAAAGTTCATTTTGTGTGGAGTGTCCAACAGGTTTTTCACTCATTGAAGACCAAAAGGAAGCAAAAAAAAAAAATATTCAATTGTAAATATTCCATATGATTAAGTTGGTGAAATAATGATCCAAGTGAGGCCCATGGTGAGGATCCCAGGAATCCCAAGGCCCATGATCCCAGTATCTCTGTGGTTATAGAAAAAAAACATTTTCTCTTCTCACAGGTTATTGGCACCTGGTCAATGCATCAGCCCAGTGCAGAGTCCATGGGAAATTATTCACATATTTATCCCAGATCCCAGGTGAGAGTGGCCAAATCCCACCTCCCATCCACCCCTATAAAACACCACATTCACAACAGGCACCTTGATGATGATCCACCTCATCTACTGTTTAATTGACTGCAGGCCTGGAGTTAACAGGGAAAAAAACCATAAAACTGTCATTTCAGGAGCCCTGTCTCCTCTCCTGGATAATAGGATTAGACAAAAATGTTTTAAATCAAAATCCCAAAGCTTGGTGCTGGTTTTCAAATGAGGCTGAGGCTTTCTGGTGAGGCTTTTTTTTGATCTTTCTGCTGAATGGTGACTCTGAGTCAGAGTGCCAAGGCTCTTTGGGAGTTTTAGGCAGCCTGGAGCCAGATTGTTTGGGAAAAGTGGGGTCTTGGGGCGAGAAAAATCCATGGTTTTCAATCACAGCAGCCTGGAAAAGCGTCCCAGGGGCTGGAGAAGCGGTTTGAGCACAGCAGGGTTTGGGGACGACACTGAGCTGCTCCCGTCAGTCCCAAGGGACGGACCTGGCAAAAGGAAAGGATGCTGAAAAATTGACCAGAGTGCAGAGAAAGGCCCAGAAATAACCCGAGGGCCAGGAAAAATGCCTTGCAGTGGGACACTCAAAGAGCTTCACCTCTTTATCTTATCAGGAAGAAGAATGAGAGTGATTTGATTACAGCACAGGAGCACCTTCTCGGGGAGAAAACACCAGGCACGGCCAAACCTCTTTAATCCATCAGCCAAAGGCAGGACCAGAAGGAAAAGCTGGAAGCAGAAGCCAAATCCATTTGAACTAAAAATTAGACAGTGGATTTTTATTTTGTTTTAGTTTTTTCCCCTATCAGCAAGACGGATTCACCATTAAAACAGATCACCTGTGAAACAGCACATCCTGCTCAGACATGGCTCGGTGGGGAGCAGCACAGGCAGAATATTGGGGTTTATCCCAGGGGATTTGGGGTCTCAAATTCTCTGCAAGGCAGGGAAGGGCTGCAGAAATGCCCAAGCCCTTCTCATCTCCTCCACCCTTGGATCTCTGTGCTAGACAGCAAAGTTTGCCACTTCCCAGCCCCTCACTCTCCTCGCAACCCACAGATGCATCAGATCCACACTGCAAGATAATGATAGAAAATTACAGTGTAATAAGATAATGGGATTTATTTATAGAATTTGCTTTCCAATCACGCCCACATGATCTATGTATCCCCACACACTCACACACGCACACAGGCACTCTCCATGTGTGTGTATTTGCATAAGTGCTTGGCTTTGTGGAAGCAAAATGCCACCTGGGGGATGTCTCAAATGGTTAGATCCCAGAGAGAAGGGTGCTGGCACATCACAAATAGTCCCCTCATCATCATAACAATGACACCATATTTCCATCACACTTTTCTCTCAAAGATTCCGACAAAAAAAAAAAAAAAAAAAGGAAAAGGAAAAGAAAAAAGAGGGAACAAAAACATAAAATAAATGTAAACTGCTACCCAAAGCCCGGTGTGCAGAGAGGAGAATTGAAATGCAATGACAGCCTCAACTGGAGACGAATCCTGTCTCCAATAGAAACAAGCCAAGGGAAATTTAAGGAGGCAGCTCATAATTAGCTGGGGATGGTCAGCACAGCAGGGCTCTTAATGAGCTTTCTCCCCACGGGGCTGTGTCAGGTTTGAGCACACGGAGGTGCAGCAGGTCAGGGGGTTCCAAATCCCAGCCCAGAGGGAAGCAGCCCAGCAAACCCAAACTGAGCAGGATGAAGCACCACAATAACTGAGCTGAGGATGTGGTGGCTCTGCCACCTCTCCCTGGAGCTTCCCAATCCACAACAACCCGGTTTTACCACTCAAACAAAACTATGGAGCTATTAAAGCTTTGGGATTCATGTCCTGGGAGGTTTTGTCCTCGCGCCATGAGGTCACTGGGATTTGTTACTGCATTTGTAAATCCCACTGCAATCTGCATCCCTAAATCCAGCTACAAGGAAAGGACAGAAGCTGTTAAAAAAGGTGAACGGCCAAATTGCTCCCTGCAAAATAATCCTGTGCCCTAAGAAAGCCTCGGCCATGGACACAGGGATGTTTGAAGAGAAAGCAATGGCAGAGTTGATGAATCCCACAAAATTATGGAATGGTTTGGGTGGGAAGGGACCTTACAGCTCATCCTGTCCCACCCCCTGCCATGTGCAGGGACACCTTCCTCTATCCCAGGTTGCTCCAAGCCCCATCCAACCTGGCCTTGGACACTGCCAGGGATGAGGAATCCACAACTTCTCTGATCAACTCCACTTCTCCAGGCTGCTCCTACTCTGATCATCCCCATCACAGACTCACAGCCACCGACAGCCGGGGCACACTCAGTACCAGCTTTTGGGGTGAAATGTCAACTTATTTTAAAGAAAAGGTAATTTCAGCACCTTCAGACTCAGCAGCAAACACTTTTCCCAAATACTTCACTAAGAGCACACCAGGATTGTACCTGCCCATCCACACGGTCTGATTAACCAGGGGCAGGTGAGGGAGAAGACAGTGGGTAAGGATCCCCAGTCAGGATCCCTGCTCAGGTTCCCTGTTCAGGATCCCTGCTCAGATTCCCTGTTCAGGATGCCTGTTCATATTCCCTGCTCCGATTCCCTGCTCTGATTCTCTGTTCAGATTCCCTGCTCAGGATCCCTGCACAGATTCCTTGTTCAGGATCCCTGCACAGATTCCCTGCTCAGATTCCCTGCTCCGATTCCCTATTCAGACTCCCTGTTCAGGATCCCTGCTCAGATTCCCTGTTCAGATTCCCTGCTCAGATTCCCTGTCCGGTGTCCCTGCTCAGGATCCCTGTCCGGTGTCCCTGCTCAGATTCCCTGCTCAGGATCCCTGCTCAGATTCCCTGTCCGGTGTCCCTGCTCAGACTCCCTGTTCAGGATCCCTGCTCAGATTCCCTGTCCGGTGTCCCTGCTCAGATTCCCTGTCCGGTGTCCCTGCTCAGGATCCCTGTCCGGTGTCCCTGCTCAGATTCCCTGCTCAGGATCCCTGCTCAGATTCCCTGTCCGGTGTCCCTGCTCAGACTCCCTGTTCAGGATCCCTGCTCAGATTCCCTGTTCAGATTCCCTGCTCAGATTCCCTGTCCGGTGTCCCTGCTCAGGATCCCTGTCCGGTGTCCCTGCTCAGATTCCCTGCTCAGGATCCCTGCTCAGATTCCCTGTCCGGTGTCCCTGCTCAGACTCCCTGTTCAGGATCCCTGCTCAGATTCCCTGTTCAGATTCCCTGCTCAGATTCCCTGTCCGGTGTCCCTGCTCAGGATCCCTGTCCGGTGTCCCTGCTCAGATTCCCTGCTCAGGATCCCTGCTCAGATTCCCTGTCCGGTGTCCCTGCTCAGACTCCCTGTTCAGGATCCCTGCTCAGATTCCCTGTTCAGATTCCCTGCTCAGATTCCCTGTCCGGTGTCCCTGCTCAGGATCCCTGTCCGGTGTCCCTGCTCAGATTCCCTGTTCAGGATCCCTGCTCAGATTCCCTGTCCGGTGTCCCTGCTCAGACTCCCTGTTCAGGATCCCTGCTCAGATTCCCTGTTCAGGATCCCTGCTCAGATTCCCTGTCCGGTGTCCCTGCTCAGATTCCCTGTTCAGGATCCCTGCTCAGATTCCCTGTCCTGTGTCCCTGCTCAGGATCCCTGCTCAGGATCCCACCCTGGCACCCCGGCCCCATGGAGCCCCCGGGCAGGCACGTCTCTCTCTCCTCAGCTGCAGAGAGGTGCAATTATTTTCCAAGGGCTGCTGAGCATCTCCACCGAGCCGGCTTCTCTGGGGAAGATCAAAGCCAACCTCTGATCAGGAGAGCTGAGCAAGATCCCTGCACGGGGAGGGAGAACAGGGAGGAGAGGAAAGACATAAAGAACTGGGGATGGCTGGCAGCAAGGGGAAGTTTTCCATCAGTGGGGTTGGATAAACCCTAAACAAACCCCGCTGGAGTTAATGGCTCACCTCTAACGAGCCGGTGCACGTGTGGCTGGGCTGTAAGAGCCCCCAGTGGCCTCGGGGCCGACACGCAGGGCTGGGCCCCCCCTTGTCCTGCAGCATCCACAGCCCACCTCGGCTCTGCCGGGGAGAGGGGGTAACCAAGCCTTCGAGGGATTTTTTTGGAAATGCAAAGGACCAAGAGGACCCAGATCATCTTTTATAGATGCTGTTGCCTCTGGCAGAAAAGCCGAAGCAAATTCCAGCACTTCGCTCCTCCTTTGATTTCGGCACTTTCAACCAGGGCGGAGGGAAAGCCCCCCACACAGCAGACCCCAACCCTGCCGGCTCCTGTGGGTGCTCCAGGATGTCCCACCACCTCCTTCCCTCCTCCAGCCCCTCAGAAGGAGAAATCTCATCAACACCACCGAGCTGGGCGCTCCTTCCAGGCTACGGGGAAGGAGGGGAGAAGGTGCAGGGCTGGTTCCCTCTCTCTTCCAATGTAGTTGTGCTCTATATTCAAATGGCAGTTTAATGAGCCTTTCCCTATTTCGAGCAACTTTATCACATCATTAAAGCGCAGAAATGAATAATACATCTAGCGGGGGGTTCTGCTGAACTCCAGACCTGCTGCAGCTTCAAACGGAGGCAGAGCAGAGGCAGCTGGGGGACGGGGCTGAGCTGGGAGAGGCTGCAGTGATCCCGGCCCGGGTGTGTCAAACCACACCCAGGGGTGCCCGAGCTCCTTCCTAGAGCACCAAACTCCTGCCATTTTATCTCAGCGATGGGCACCAGCTGCTTGTACCCAAACTGTCCCTCCTCCTTTCCTCTGTGACCTGAAAAGATAAAGCAATAATGCTTTAAAACTGTTTTAACAGGACTTTTAATTGTGGCTTCCAGCAAATTGCCCGGGGGGTAAAGAGCTGATCCCACACCAAGCTCCGTGTGAGGGCCCATCCCCAGCCTGTCTCCATCTCTTCCCATCCTCAAAAATGAGGCAAAATGGGTAAAAAGGCCTGATCCAGGTCACATCAGACCTCACTGAGCGCTGGGTAAGGTTTTGGCCAAATGATCCCCTTGCCAAAATGGAATGTTCAGTATGTCCCCATGGACGGATGGGCAGGGGGAGGTTTGCAGCTCCTGGGGGCAGCATCTGTGCCCAAGCACCCAGGGGTGTCCTGCGCCCCAAGGTGGCCTTGAAACAGGCTCAGCACCCCAAGGAAAGAAAAAAAAAATCTCATTTATTAAACTGAAAGCTCATTTAAAACAAAAGCTAAAAAAAAAAAAATAAACTCAAGAGGCCAAAATAAACCATCTTCAGAATGCGAAGTATATTCTCTCCAGGGGAAAACTAAGCAATTAATGCTGGAAAGATTCAAAGATTTTATGGTTTAGGGCTTTTTTATAAATCGTCCTCATCAAAATTAGTCCTTATACATTTTTTGGCCCATTGTTTGTGACCATTGATTTGTTTTTCTCTTATTCTTTCTGACTGTTGTGTTTTGGATGGTGCCTACTGATGTGAAAAAAGCCATCTTGTGTTGCTGATAAGGCTGGAGATAACTGCAGAGGTCAAGGAACAGCTGGGGAAAGAGAAAAGAGGAGGGGAAAAAGTTTCAGCATCTCCAGCTCCATCCTCACACCCCCAAAACCTGCAGAAAAATCACATCCAGTGGCCCAGAATGGTAAATGAGATGGATTTTCCCCAGGGTCAGCCCTGAGGAAGAAAGGAAGGAAACAATTTAACTGTATTTCCTCATTATCTGATCTCAGTCACTTTAATTTGTGCTCTCTTTGAGGCTTCTCCTTTTTTCCTTTTCTCGTGTGTTCATCTCCTCCTGTCAGGAGTGTTGAGCTGAGTAATGGATGACATTGCAAGAAAATGGGAGGGGTTTTGCCCAGCCCAAAAACCACTTCCAAGGTCGCGTGTGACAGAGGCAGACGCTGCTTTCAAGGTGAGGCAGAAAGGAGGAGAAAAACTCTTCTCTTATCAGATCTTAATAAAATAAATTCGCCACCGTATTCCCATCATGAGCCAAGAACAGCCTCATCCTTTTCCAATTCTTCCCCCTTCGAGGATGGCAAAGCCAGTCATGAGCAACCACCCAAGGGCAAGGAAAAGTAATTGCTGGGTGAGAGAAATCAGATTTTAGGGAGAGAGAATCACAGAATAATGAAAAGATTTGCGTTGAAAGGGAAGTTAAAGCTCATCTCCTGCCATGGGCAGGGACACCTTGCACTATCCCAGGCTGCTCCAAGCTCCCTCCAGCCTGGTCCTGGACACTTTTAAGGATCCAGGGGCAGCCACAGCTGCTCTGGGCACCCTGTGCCAGGGCCTCCCCACACTCACAGGAAACAATTCCTTCCCACTATCTAGCCTAAATCTCTTCTGTTTTAGTTTAAAACCCTTCCCCTTGCCCTTTCCAGGGGAGAGGTTGAAGGGAATTGTGTTGGAGCTCAGGAATGCAGAGGGCCCATGGGCTGAAAACAGAAGCAGTGACTCTGGGAGAGATGGAGGAAGGCTCCTTACTTGGTTTGAGGGGGTTTTTTTTCATAGCATTTCAAAGAAGCAATTTGATAAAATGGCTATTAATTATGCCTGTCTTTGTTTGAGCAATTAAGGGGCCGTTTCACTTCTGGGAGAGCCCAAACGGAGCCTAAATGAGGTCAAAGCAAAGCAAAGCCACCTCAAGCTTAATTACAAAAGCAGTTTGATGCTCTGAGTTTGGCCTCTGGAGCTGGATTTAGTTCCACGACCAAGAGAGAGGTCTCTGCCTCCCAAACCACTCGGGGAAGCCGGGATGAGGATGTTAACAAACCTTTCAGTGGCAGAAACAACGGGACGGCAGCAGCTGCCCAGGAGGAATCTCAGCCCGACAAAGCCTCAATGCCGGCGTGGAGACAACCTTACGGTGCCAATCCAGAGTGAAACGGAGCCCTGCAGCTCTAATTAAAAGGCCTGCTGTAGCTAATGATCTGCCCATTGCTAATTAACTTCCAAACGTGGCGGCTCCATTCACTTTGTGCTCTGCTGCTGGGTTTGCTGTTGTTCTCCAGGCTCCTCCTCGGGTCGGCGTTTTCTCTGAGCCATCCCCGGGAAGATCTCCTAAGCACGGATAACTAAATCCTTGCAAACCTCTGAGGTCTCGTCTCCTCCTTCTCCGCTCCCCTTTTATTTTATTCCATTTTTTCTTCTCTAATTTGCCCAATTCTGCTTCCAGAAATTGGTGACTTATAATAGAAGTGTCTTCTCAGCCATATTTATAGCACGGAGCCTGCATGAGGTTCAGGTAGCTGGGAAATTCAAATTTAGCTCAGGGAGGCTGCAAGAATGCAGCCATGTCCTTTGGGAGAGGATTTTCCCCCCTTTGTCCCCAATCTGAACCTCCCACATGCTGCTTTGGTGGGGTGATTTGGATGTGGGATGGGATGTGGGCTTTGCACCCTGGCTTTGTGTTGAAAATCAGCTTCCACATCGGAGTCAGGTGGGGAAACCATCAGCTCTAAGTGTCAGATTTGGGGTTGTTTTTAATGTGATTGATGCCATGGGTGAGGGGCTTCTGTACAAGGAAGAACCCAAAAACCTGACCTGTGGGGTCCTTTCCTATACCAATCCCATCATGCAATCCCATTGAGTGCTCCTGAGAGAAAGGCAGCGCTGTGGAAGCGTGACTGGCAGCCAGCCTTTGCCATCTGCTCCGGCCCCTCATTACGGATTCACAACAAACAGACGTGACAATTAGATCCCCACAAACACCTCGCCGATCATATGCGGTGGGAACACGGGCATATGCTCCCTGCCCAATAAATCCCACGCCAGAGCTGGGGCTGCTCCCGGAGAAGACACCGAGGAAGAGCGATGAGGTGTTCTCCTCGCCTACACTTGAGAGGGAAGGTGTGGAAGAGGAATCTTGCTCTGCCACAGGGGAAGGGAAGTTGAAGGTGCTGAGGGAGGATGCTTGGAGATGCTTCAGGCTTTACAAGGGGCTGAACCCTTTTGATGAGTGATTCCCAAAAAGCACGGACTGGGCTCAATGAACCAAAACTGGCACAGAGGTTCAGAGGAGCATCCCAAGGGTGGCACGAGGTCTCTGCATCTCCTGCATTGAAGAAGCCCCTCTGTGCATGCCCTGCTGGTGGCCCGAGTGACTGAGGTGATGAAAGCTGCTCTCAGGAGCTGGGACTGAATCACTGCTTGGAAAGAAGTGGCTCAGAGAAAGGACAGACGCAGTAATAGTCCCTGACTCCTCAGCTGCTCCTCAGGCAGACGGCGCTGGCGCCAACGGCTCCACGGCTCCACTGTGGAAACGTGCTCAAGGGGCAGAACATCAGCCCTACCCCTTCAAACCCCTCGAAATCCAGCAAAAAACTGTCATGGGTGAGGCAAAAATCATCCTTGGAGCCTGAAAAGGCACCTATTAAATCTCCAATCTCCAGCCTTTGGAAGAAGCCACTTCCTCTTGTCTCATGATGCTCAGTAAATTCTTAAGACATGGAGAAATCCACTTTTGTCCTCATGTTTTCCCTTCCAGACCTACTCCTGCTCTCTGTAAAATTGAAGCTCTCCCTACCTCCTCCTTTTTCCCTCTGACATTCAGGAAGGGGAGACACCCCCACAGCACAGGCAGCAATATGTCCATAAATATCCCCTTCTCTTTCCCCAAATTTCCATTTCATCACTCCCGTGGCTTTGTTGTTGCAATAAATTGGGAGTGCAACATCTGCACATCAGCTGCTTCCAAGCTTTTGATAAAGCAGGCATCTGATACCTTGTTATTTCAGTTCCCTTCTTCCTCAAAAAATGGATGTGCCACAAGGTTGCCAGGCCAGAGGGAAGCGATGGAAAGCTCTGTGTTGTTAATTTTCATTTAAAAGTTTAAATTATACCATCCCTGGAAGATGTTCCTGGGGTGAATCCAAACCAAAGGCTTTGCTGGGGGTTCTGTTTAGTCAGCAGCTCAATGGAAGGAGAAACATCTGCTCCAGCCAGGCTGGAAAGATGCTGGGTATCCCAAGCCAACAGATAAAAACATCGGTATTTCAGGAAGAGATTTCCTTCTTTCCTGAAGATGAAAGTATGGAAAAATGTATACGGTTGGTCAAGCCCAATCTCAATATCTACAAAAATAGGGAGAAGCTGAATTTTAAGCTAACAAAGGCACAAAGCTTAAGGATCAAAATAAAAGGGAAGCCTTGAAAAAAGCCCCTCAAGGGTTGGGAGACATTAACAGCGGGCTGGAATTGTTGGGGAGGACTGTAAGGGAAGCATTGGGGTCTTCCCAGGTGTGGGGGTTTGCAGCTCCAGGCTGGGAAGAGCTTCCATGAAGGATAAGGAGGATGCCTTCATTCCCATGTCCCCCCATTGCCTCTGCCCCAGACCAGGTTCATCCAAGTGAAGCAGGTTCACCGTCTGCAAGGGACATTCAGGAAGATTTGGAAAGCACCAGCAGGCAGGTGGAGGAGGCATTTTGTGCTGAGGGGGTGGGGAGCCCATCCAGATGTACCCAGAGGGGGAGGTTGGGAATTGCATTCCCATTGCACCACCTGGAAATCAGGAGATGCTGAGAGGGAACAAGGGGATGAAGCATTGCCCTCCCCAGGGTACAAGACTTGGCTGCATGGGAAGTGCAGGGAGGATTTTGTTTTCATTCCCAGCCCTTCCAGCACTTGTCAGGGAGAAGGGAAAGGCACTTTTTAGGGTATTAGACCACACCCCCTGTCCCAGTGACCAGGCAATGACCAGGGGAAGGGATGGACTTGGCGTGACTGGTTGGGCAACAGGGGGTGGAAAGCAACAGGAGTCCCGTGGATTCTGCTCCCCAGATTCCCCAATTAATAAATTAACTCAAAACTCTGGAATCAGGTGACCCCAGGGAGCTTTTCCCACACAGGTTTTCCCCTGGGGGTTTCAATCTCCTTTGGTGGCATCCTCATTTGGGGACTGAAACTTTGGATCCCAACCCAAAGCTGGAAAGTTTCACTGAAAATCCCCCAGGGGCCACACAGGGAGGAGAAAAAAAAATCCCTTTTCAGAAGGAATTTGTTGAAACAACTTGTTTGATTTTTTTTTATCTTTACATTATCCCAGTGAAAAAAACCCAAATATTATGTAAAAAATGAAAACAATTTTCTATTAAGTTCACCTCATGAAAAATCAGCTGGGGTTTTTTTTCTTAGAAAAAGTCCTTGTTCAATTAAATCCTCTGCAGGAAAAGGTTTTGGATCCCTGTGAAATGTGGGCATGAACACCAGTATTTTTCCCTACAGAAGTGGAAACTGAGGCAAGGGGATTTTTCTCCAGCAACCTCTGCAGAAGCTGAGAAGCCTGTGCTGCACCAAGAACCAGCAGAGTGAGAAGCACACGATGCTCAAGAGGTTTCAAAGTAAAACAAAATTCTGCTTTTTTAGAAAATAATGTCTGTGTGGCACCAAGGGGAGCCATGGATATATGGATTAAACACCGGAAAATATTGTGCCCAATGAACTGCTGATCCCTGGAGATCAGTGTCAAAATAGGGGCAAGACTCCCAACCCCTTCCCACCCTCTTTCCCTCTCCCTTTCCACATCCCTCAGCCCTCAGCAAACACCACGGTTAAACCTTGCCCAAAGAAACAGCTGAAGAAAGAAAAACAAAATCACTGGACTTGAGACAGATCATGGCAAGAGAGGAGATAAATCCTGAGAGTGCGGCTGGCACAGGGAGGAGAAGACAAATACTGAAATAAATATGAAAAGAAGACAAGTTTGGGCTACAGGGAGCGTGTGAGTCTGAGAGAGAGAAAGGAAATGGCACTAAAATAGACGAGCTTTCCTGGAGAGAAAGGTAAAATTGGGAAAAATGAGATCTAAACCGAAGGGGGATAAATCATGAGGGCAGCAATGTCTGAAAATTATTGGGAATGAAGCCTTCCCAGCAAGTGAGACATCCCCTGCAAGACAGATCTGCTGTGAGCAGCAAACACAGCTCTGGTGACAAAGCCAAAACTGTAGGGGAACGGACAAACTGGGGGGGTGACCCTGACTTGGCTGCTTCTCCTGAGGGATTCCTGCAGCCATGTTCCCAGCTTTGGGCTTCAGAAAGCTCCTCCTGAGAAGCTTTAGCAGCACCTCCCTCAAAAAGAAAAATCTGGGAGAAAAACAATACAGGGAACGGGTGTTCTTGCACAGGGAGATGTGTTCCCAAAACATCAGAAACTCTTCAAAAATAAAGGGCAAAAAAGTGGCAAAAGTGCTCTGAGGCTGCAGCTCCCTCCTCTAGAGTAGGGTTCAACCATGAGACCACAGAATCATATTATTTGTGATAATTATCTATGATAATATATATGTCAGTGATTATCTAGGTTGGAAAAGACCCTTAAGATGAACCAACCATTCCAAAAGTCCAACCATTCCCCCAGCACTGCCAAGACCACACTAAACCACATCCCTAAATGCCACATCCACACGGTTTTTAAATCCCAGGTTGGGAGATGGATCCGACCGGTTTCACTGAAGGCTTTCAGCACAAATCCTGCATTCTACAGCTTCCTCTCCCCTGCCCCCCCGAAAAAAAACCCAGTTGCTAAACATCCCCCAAAGCCATTAAATTCCCCCAGAGACACCAGGACTGAGGAGGAGCTGGGGGGAGCTTTTCATCCCTGTGATTTCTGAAGACCAGCAGCTTTTTTTCCCCTCAGGCTCCTCTCCTGCTCCTTGTCTGGATGACACCTCACGGATAAATAACAGCAGTGATCCTAAATCGAGATCACAACATGCTTTACACTTCTGCCTTGCACTTGGAGCAGGGAAAGCTCTCTCCAGGCTGCAGGAAGACAGCATGGGAATTTTTTTTTTCCCTCTGTGCCAGGCAAAGCTGTGACATAAAGCCTACGGCTTGTTACAGGCTGGGTTGGTGGTTTTGTTTTTTTTCCACATCTCCCCCACTTTGCTTTGGCACAGCAAACGAGTTTTCAGCTGGGAAGAGCATGTGGCATGCCAGACACACCCCCAAATTTCCACCAGGAAAGCAGAAATCTGTACACCAACACAAGGAAGCTTGGCAGCTCTCTTTTATTAGGGGGGAGAAGTATTAAAAATCCATGGTTTCAACAGAGAAAATGCTCTTTTCCCACAAAAACAACAACTTGCTGCTTGCTCATAAACCTATTACAACATCTTGACTCACTTGGCAGCAGTTTGTGGCCAGCATGAGGCTCTTGGTGTGTTTTTTTGTGGAATTATGGAAATTCATGGGATTTTGAAGGTGGTTTTGAAGCTGATCTAGAAGGGAGCAGCAGGATTCCCTTAGGGAGGGGTTTTGCACCCAGAGACTTGGGGACAAGCTCATGGTTGGTGTCCCCTCACCAGGCAGCTCAACACCAAGGTTTCTCCAACCTCCACAATTTTTCCTGGGGGGTTTCCTCCCAAGCTAAGCACAGAGAGGAAAATACCTGAACCAAAAGAAAGAGGAGACACAAAAGCTGGTGTCAAAGCTCAGCTCAAGTCTCCATCCAGCACGTCCCACTGACATGTCCTTGTGTTTGTGCATCCCACACCTGCTTCCAGCTTTTTATGGCCACGTTCCCCCTGCGCTTGCTGCTCTCCCGGCCTTTCCCCTCTCCTCATCTCTGATTTATATAATTTGAAGTCCTGCTTGGGAGCTGATATTATGACACGTCCAGACTTCAAAATAAACCTCCCTCTTGATACCAGGTTATTTTATTGGGTGCATCAAGGCTGAAAACAACCTCATTCATCTTAAGAAATGTATTTTCCCATTTGCTGTATAAATACATACATGTTTCCCTGCATTATTCACCTGGGCACGGCAGATAGATGAGCAGCAACAAAGGCACCACATTTTTATTTCTCATTCTGTAACAGAAAAGGCACCAGGGAGCTCTGTGGAAGGAGCTCGGCAGTGCGGAAAAATCAGCTGGGGCAAAGGGTGGTGAGAAAATTGAACGCAGAAGAGATATCCCAAAATAGTCCAGGGATGGGGACGAGGTCTGGTCTTCAGGGTGCTTGTCCAGGTCAGAGAGACGGTTTGGAAACACAGGAATTAGAGGTGAAGAAAAAGCCAAAGAGCAGATGAAAAATAAGACAAGGAGGCCAGAAAAAATCAGCAAAGAAGAAGAGGGAGGGATAACAAGAGAGGGGAAAAAAATGAATAATTGAAAGTCTGTAATAAACATGGTGTAGAGACAGAAAAAATGCCCGTGTGAAAATGTAATTACTGCCTGTATCAATAACATCAGCACTGCACCCGCTGCGCTGGGGTTGGGACCAAAACAAGCCATAAGTCTTGGGAACACTCGGTTCAGATGTGCCATAGAAATCATCCGTGTCCAGGTCCAGGAACCTTCATTCCCCACATCTCCGTGGGGATTCCAGGAAAATAAAAAAAGGAAACTCATCCTTTCTTCAAGCCAGGCTCATACAGGACTCTGAACCTCTCAGGGTTCAGAGCAGTTCCACTGGTCCTGTAGAGACCAGTTTAGGTCTGTGCCAACAGCCCCAATGGCCAGCAGAGCCAATGGCCAACAGAGCCAATGGCCAACAGCCTAAACAGTCAACAGCCCCAATGGCCAACAGACTCAGTGGCCAACAGCCCTGATGGACAAAAGGCCCAATGACCAACAGCCCTGATGGCATATTGGCCCTGATGGTCTGTTTACATGATGACCCACAACCCCAATGGCCAACAGCCAAAGTGGCCAACAGTCCCATGGCCAATAGCTCCAATGGCCAACAGACTCAATGGACAACCCAACGGTCAGTAGTCCTGATGACCAACAGCCCCAATGGCCAATAGCCAAAGTGGTCAACAGCCAAAGTCACCAATAGCTCCAATGGCCACCAGCCCCAATGGCCAACAGCCAAAGTGGCCAACAGTCCCATGGCCAATAGCTCCAATGGCCAACAGATGAGCAGCAACAAAGGCACCACATTTTTATTTCTCATTCTGTAACAGAAAAGAACAGAAATGGACAACAGACCCAATGGTCAACAGCTCCAATGGCCAACAGCCCTGATGGCCAAAAGCACCCATGGCCAACAGACCCAACAGCCAACAGACCCAATGGCTGACAGCACAAGTGACCAACAGCCAACAGTCCCCAAAGCCAACCACCCCAATAGCCAACAGCTCCAATAACTAAAAACACCCATGACCAGCAGAGCAGTGACCAACAAGTCAGGGCTTGCCCAGCTGGCCTGGGAATGCTCTTGGTCAGAACTCATGGATTCCAAGTCCTGCCTTGCTCTCATGAAGCAAAAAGTGCAGGAAAAGAGTTAAACCCCTACTTCCCTTCCTTTGGAGCCCAGGATGACTCTGAGCCTACAGCTGCTATTTTTAAATCACTGCTGGGGATACGCTGTGGATTTCTCTTAATTGGACATCACTGCTGACTGTAATGAGTCCAAAATAAGACTCTCTTTCTCTTCATTAACTTCCTGCATGAATTTGGAGGCTGATTTCTTTGCACCAACAATTTTCACTCCCCAGCGGCTTCAGTGCTACAATGGGATACTGTATTCTTAAACTCACCCCAAGTAATAGGATATGAAATCAAATTCTTTGTACCAAGAAACTGTGACCTGCACTGCCTCAGCCTTGTGCAGCCTGAGGACCTCCGTGACCCTGCAAATTCATCACCCTCTGGGAAACTCAACCCATCCCACAGGTGTCCTGGGCTAGTCCTGCTTTATCCTCACCCAGACTCAACTGGGAGCAAACCTGAGCAGGAGGTGTCTGTGCTGCTCTGCCCTCTCCTTGCATACCACGACCTGTGCCAGTGCTGCTCCTTCCCCACACCCCCGCCCCTCCTGTACCCAGAAGTGCCGATAAACCCACCTGAGATGCAGATTTAATGTTATCAGGAGATGCAGGGCATGTTTAGCAGGAACTTGAAGGATCATAGCAAGAGGCCTGGATGTAATCCAGGCTGCAGCAGATAAGGAACTGAAAAGCCGCTTCTGCTTCTGCCTCTTTTCCTTTTTCTTTTTTTCTCTTTTCTTTTCTTTCCTTTTTTTTTTCTTCAGTGGTTCAAGATTGCAAAGAGGCTGAGAAAGAAGAAAGGGAGACACGAGGCCTGAGCGATAACGGGTGATGGACGTGACGCCATCTTCTGCCCGAGAGTACCAGAGATTGCAAAGCATTGAGAAATCAAACTGACAAGTGGGAACACAGGCTCAGCATAAGAAACGGCGGCTTGTTCCGAGCTCCTGCAGGCCTGGAGAGCTTTTCACTTCTCCTGACGATGGATTAAGTGGATGTTGGTGATAGATAATTTTGAACTCCTTCTGCAATGTATTCTGGCTTGTCATATCCTGGGGGAGGCCTGAAGCCACAGAGACAGCACCCGGCGTGAGGATCTGAAAACTCTCTGAAACTCTGAAAAAACAGCCATGAAACTCCTCAAACCTGGCAGAGGGAGTGGGAAAAGCCAGACCTTGCAAAGCTGGTGACACCAGGGAGCCTTTCGTACCTGGCCAGCCTCAACTGTGGCTTCCCCACGCCAGGGATGGGTGAGGAACCAGGCCAGGATTTCAGCTGATTTGGCTGCGAAGACTTTGACCTTGGCTAAAAAGTGGCTCAAATTCAGTAGATTCCCCAAGAACCCACAAGATGGGAACTTTGTCACCCTTGGAGTAGCAATTTCTAGCACTTTTGGGAAGAGAAGTATCCCTGAACCCTAAGTTGCTCAGCCATGAGAAGCACTGGAGGGTAAAACACAGCCAAGAAGTGCTCCCTCCCTGCTGCACCCATCCTGGCTCACTCTCTTTGCCTGAGTTTCCCTCTTCTCTCAAGGAAAAATCATTCCTACATCCTGCAGGAAGGGTGCAGTGAAAGCTGAATTTCAGGAGGAGAAAAGAGAGGTAAATCCCAATATCAGCACACAAAAAAAAAAGAGAAAAGAAACCTCCCAGCACGAGGCAGGTGTAATGCTGCCCTGGGGGAAAAACATCCTAATGACAAAAAACTAGAAATGCAATCCTCCTTCCTAATTATTTTGCAGTCCCGTGTGTGCAGCACCAGCTCAGATCCAATCCTTGCTCCCAGGAATTTTTTTATAAGGTTTCCCACCTCCCCCTTTTCCCCCATCCCTCCGCTCCCCACGGGCTCAACTCCAGCCTGTTGCTGAGCGTGGCAGAAGGAGCTGCTCCAAAGGGCAGGGGATGCTCGATGTGCAGATCAGAGCTGGAGGCTCCTTTGAAATTCCCCAGGGCAAAGGAGCGGGGCTGGAACAAGATGCCCCAGCTGAGCCCCTTCCACTTAAAATTGGCTGAGAAATCTGGCAGCTTTGATGAAAAATGCCTTCCCTTGCCTTTGATGCTCCTGTCCAAACAGCGTGAGGAACCAGGCTGATAGCACAGCTCTCATCCGAGATGGAGGCAAGGAAAAACATGCCCGGATGGATATTCTGTCCTCTGCTGAACTGGGAGTGAGGTGAGGCAATGAGGAAGTTTTAATTTATAGGTTCTGAGGCAGCAATGCTGGGAAGTGTCTATAACCCAAGTGAGAAATAGAGATTGAAATGTGAGAGCCTCGTCAGTGTAAGTAGCAATTGCTCATCCAGGCACAAACTTAATATTCCTGGGCCAGAAAACCAGGGATTGAGGAGAAAATAAAAACATACACAGAGTGATCCCTACACATATCCATAAATGCATAATTTATATCAAGCCCTTGAGATTTCAGAGCACCAATGGGTTGTGGGGGGTTTTTGCTGAGCATGAGTTTTGGGTTTAGCTGTTTTCTGCCCATTTGCATGGAATAATAGAACACTTTTGATTGGAAAGGATCTTAAATCTCATTTTGTTCTGCCCTCTAGCTGTGGGCAGGGACACCTTCCACAACACCAGTCCAAGCTGGGTGTGAACACTTTTCTCCACTTGTAAAGAAAAGGTTTTAATCCCATCAGGATAGAGTTGAAACATCTCAGAATTCTGATTAATCCTGAGATCTCCATATGGGATGCAGAATCATTCCATCCCTGCCTGTGCCACCCAGTCAGACACAGGTCTGCCTGTGATACTGATCTCCAATAAACCCCTGAGCACTGGGAGAGATCCAGAAAGCTGAAAGAAAACGAGTGTTGTGCCAATATGTGGGAAGGATAAACAAGATGACCTGTGTAATTACAGCCCTGTCAGCCTGACATTGATTTTGGGTGAAATAATGGGATGTCGACTACGGGACTTGTTTAATAAGGAATTAAAGGGAATAACATAAAAGATGACAATCAACAAGGATTTATGGAAAATAAATCTTGCCCAGCTAAGTTGATATCTTTTTTTGATGAGGTTATAAATTTGGGCTGATAAAGGTGACGTTGTCAGCACAACGTACTCGAGCTCCGGCAAGGTTGGGTCCTGTGTGTCATCTTGATTAAGAAACTGGGAGGGCAGGAAATCACCGTGGCAGAAATTAGATGGATTAAAAACTGCCTGGTTAACAACTTCCAAAAGGCACCTCTTGGAATGGGAATCAACGGAGTCTTATGCTCCTGCTGCGTGCCAGGGCCGGCTGGCTCCAGCTGACATTTCTATCAGTGACCTGGAAGAAAACATCCCATCACCCCTGATAGAGTCTGCAGCTGACACCGAGATCAGGGCAGTGGCAGGGGAGGGAGAGGAAAGGGCATCGATTCCAGAGGCATCTTAATAAAGAGATTCAGCAGCTCTGGAGAAGGGAGAGTCTTCCCCTGGCAGCAGGGATGGGAGAGGGGCTGACGGGCAGCTGGGCAAGGATGGGAGGATGAGAACAGAATAGAATCACAGAATCCTAGAATGCCTTAGGTTGGAAGGGACCTTAGAGATCATCCCATTCCACCACCCCACAGGGAGAAAACTCCTCCCCAATATCCCATCCATCCCTGCCCTCTGCCAGTGGGAAACCCTTCCTCCTCATTCTGTCCCTCCATCCCTTGTCCCAGTCCCTCTCCAGCTCTCCTGGGGCCCTTTTAGGCCCTGGCAGGGTCCCTGAGCTCTCCCTGGATCCTTCTCTTCTCCAGGTGAGCACCCCCAGCTCTCCAGCCTGGCTCCAGAGTGGAGCCAGCCCTCGGAGCATCTCCATGCTTTTCAGGAAGAAAACCCTGTTTTCAGACAGAAAACCCTCTTTTCAATATCTTTGGTATGAAAAGGCAGAGACCCCAGGGTATTTTGGAGAACAGCTGCTCTGGTTCTCCCCTGCGAAAGCCATAAAACACCCTGCTCCACTTCCACTCTGCTTCTCTCCCTCAACTTCAGCTCCTTCCTCACACATTTTGCAGGATTTCAAGGAATTGCAGCTCTTAGATGCTATTGCAAATCCCACGAGGCACCTGGCTGAACCTTTAGGCTTCCAACTATATTAAAAACGTGTCCTGAAGTGACTTCCCTGAGCCAAGCACTGCGGGACTGGCTCTGCATCGGGAGGGCTTCAGGCAACATGCATCCAATTCAATGCTCCCTCCCTGCTCTCCAGCCCCCACACTTCTTCCCAGGATTGTGTCTTTCCTTGGGGAAAAAAGCCCTCTTGTAAGCCCCAGGTGGCAGAGCTGCTGTGGTTTCGAAGTTGCCTCGTGTGATTTCTCCCAACACCCAGCACATGACACTTCAGGGCTCTCCACAGTGAGCACTTTATTGCTTCCAGAGTGGGTTTTTTTTTTCTGCTCCTGCAATCCAATGCCCAAGAATAATGGACAGATTTCAACCAAAGGAATTTAATTCTGCTCCTACTCCTTTCAGATCAGAGCCTGTGTCAGCGGGGTGCTCTTACAGCAAGAGACTATTACAGCTTATCCAACACTTGGCAAGTTCTCCATCTGGAGAACTGGTTTGGACTCAGAGATTGTTGCTCCATGACACATCTTAATGGAGAGCCACAGTTGTGCCTGGCACCTGGAGGAGAAGGTCTGAAAGCCTTTGCTACCAAAAAACCACACTGGAAAAACTTTGTGGAGGTCTGGGGTCAGTTTGAACTGGAAAACCCACGTCAAGTCAGGTGGTTTGGAATTATTGAGTAGAGGAGTCCTTTTCATCCACCTGTTCCCATCCGTGAGAAAAAGCCAGAAGCACTTGCAGCAGAGGTGAATGAAGTTCCCAGGTCCATGGAGCATCATCAGACATTGCACCAGACCCATATTCAGACAAAAACATCTCCCTTTTCTTTTTTTCTTTCTTTTTTTTTTTTTTCATTTCAGGAAAGCCCTGGGAACAAACTGTCCTTCAGACCGAAGTCCCACCTGTCCCAGCTCACAGCAGCCCTCAAATCCACCCCCCCCACACCTTTTTCCCTCTAATTATTGTTTGTATTTCCCTGCTGGGGCCAGGCAGAAGGGAATGAAAGCCAGCAATCCTGGCCCTATTTCCAGGGCTCCTGCCTTGCCAAAACAGCACATCTTCCCTCCCTCTGCCCTCAGCAAGCATCCAACTCTCTTGAACTGCAGCAAAAGCTCCCCAGGCCCGGCCGGAGAGGTAACCTGAGGATGCTCCGAGTGTCACTGTGGATGACACATGCCTCTCTCTCAGGATGTGGGATAATGAGCTTCTCTGTGGTCTCCCAAGGCAGGAATGTACTTATGGCACAAGGGGAGATTTATAGAGTTTTTCTTTAAAATCTGTCAGCTAATAATAGCCGTGGCTGGGCCGGGGTGAGCTGGGCTGGCACGCAGGTATAAATCAGGGGGGCTCCCGAGCCCTGCCAGCATTTCCTCCTCTTTGGACACCGAGGAGATCATATCCTAAGCAAAGCTGTGCATCAAAGAGAGGAGAATAAGAAATATCCCAGCCGGGTGACCAAAACACTCTCTTCTAAATCCCAGTGCTCCCCTTGTGCTTCCCTGCCACAGCTCCAGCCCCAAATCAATGGGATTTTCCTACAGACCTGATGTTGCTTCCCAGGGCAGGGATAGCCAGGGAAGAAGAGGTTATCCATGCTTGGAATTATTCATTTTCACCCCACCAAGTGACCCATACGTCTTGTCCTCCACCAGAAGAGAAGTCGATGAAATGTTTCCTGTTGTCCCCTGGAATCTCACAGCCTTGAACAGCACCAATGCCCTAAAGAGAATTTTTTTTCCGAACAAAATAAATGCACAGTATTTATTTCTTTTTGTCAGTGGGGGTCTGCATAAAATAGCTAACAGGTTCCAGAGGGATGTATCCTGTTAATTCCACTCATGATAAACGTCTTTAAAATGCCACTGGTGCCTGGAGCACTGATGAGTTTCCATGTTTGCTGATTCGTGGACCGTGGGCCAGGCTCCCAGCGGAGCCCATTAGGTGGCCCAGAGACAAGCCCTGGATGCAGAACCACGATGTGCATCCATACCAGGCAGAGCTCAAAAGCATTCCTGAGCACTCCCGGGCACTTCCCAGCTCCCACAGCATGGCTGAGGGAGGGGCACAGGTTTGTGAACAGCTCCTGCCTTTTTCTCTCCATGCCACCCTGGGGAAGAGAAGGGGCAGACACTGATCTGTTCCCTCTGGTGTTCAGTGACAGGACCTGAGGGAATGGCCCGGAGTTGTGCTGGGGGAGGTTATTTTGGATATCAGGGAAAGGTTCTTCCCCCAGTTGGGGGTGAGGCACCAGGCTCCCAAGGGAATGGGCACAGCCCTGAGGCCCCAGGCCTCCCCAAAGCTCCAGGACAACACTCCCAGAGATGCACAGGGTAGGATTATTGGACTGCCCTGGGCAGGGTCACGAGCTGGACTGGATGATCCTTTTGGATCTCTTCCAGCTCAGGATATTCCATGATTCTGTGATTATTTTAGAGTGGATGTCAAGGTGTGATGCTTTCCTATGGAGCCAGGCTGGGAGAGCTGGGGGTGCTCACCTGGAGAGGAGAAGGCTCCAGGGAGAGCTCAGAGCCCCTGCCAGGGCCTAAAGGGGCTCCAGGAGAGCTGGAGAGGGACTGGGGACAAGAGATGGAGGGACAGGACACAGGGAATGGCTTCCCACTGCCAGAGGGCAGAGTTAGACGGGATATTGGGAAGGGATTGTTCCCTGTGAGGGTGGGCAGCCCCTGCCACAGGGTGCCCAGAGCAGCTGTGGCTGCCCCTGGATCCCTGGCAGTGCCCAAGGCCAGGTTGCACACCGGGGCTTGGAGCACCCTGGGATAGTGGAAGGTGTCCCTGCCCACAGCAGGGAATTGGAATTGAATGATCTCTAAGGTCCTTTCCAACCCAAACCATTCTGGGATTCTGTGATTTACAAATCTAAATACAGGTTTGCAAACTGGCATTTTACCCAAAACTCTTGGGGAGCAAAGCCTCCCCGACAACTCCAGGCAGATGCAGTGGGTCACATGTTCCATTCTCTTCCATTTCCCTTCACTAATTCCATGCACTGGAAACAAAACCCCAGCAAATGTGGGGAATCTGTTCAGCCACCCAACACATTGGTGAGGAGAAAGTCAGCTCCTTTCCAATCCAAATCATTCTATGATTCTGTTGTTTGATGCTGGGGAGGGAGAACCTCAGGACGAGCAGTCTCTGCCTTTTTCCTCAAGTCACACCCTTGTCATGGGGCACCTCATCCCCTCTTCCTGCCCCTCATCCATTGCCCCCCAAAACTCCTGCAACCCACACCTCAGGGCTCTGGTTTCTATTTCCTACCCAGGTCACATTTTTGCAAGTCCATCTTGAGAAGTCCCCAATGTAACATCCTCATGTCCATCATGTCCACTCATTCCTGCTCTGGGCGGTTTTATCTCTTCCTGCAGGGCCAGCCCGGGCTCAGTGGTGGACTGAGTAATTCAATAGGTTTGCAGATCTGTCTCGAGTCAATTTTAATTCTATTTAAAGGACAGTCGATAGGAGCCTCTCTGGGGGGTTCCGAGCAGGAATTTCATATTGCGCTGAATATGCGCTGAGTGCCCCGGCCGGCGGGGAAGGAATTTCAGCTTCAATGAGACAGAAAGGATTTTGGAAGCACTCTGAAACCTCCCACTTTTTAGCTATTCTAGGCTCAGCCTGAGACCCTCAGAACAGACTCAGGAAGGGGCCAGGCAGGAGTTGGCTCCCGATGTGATTTTTGTGCAATGCTCTGCTTGCCTGATGCTCAGAAGGCACAAATCGTCCCCTTCTTAAACATCAGTGGCCAAAAGTCCCCCCTGACACCAGATTTTCACCACTGTGAACCCGTCCCTGGGGTTTGGGGGAGGTGACACACAGCAAAAAGGAGATACCCCAAAAGAGGAGATCTGAGCAGCACTACATGGCCATTCCAACCTGCTCTACTTCCATGTTTGCCATAAAACACAGGGCAATGTCCCAGATTAATAAAGAAGGAAAGCTTTCAATGCTGCTGCTCCTCTAAAATGTTCCCTTAAGTGCAGGATGAGATGTTCGAGCACTAAGATGCCATTTTTATGCAACTTAATAAAAGGGAAAAATGATATCACCACTGGAAAAAACAGAATGCGTGCAGGGGAATTGGATTGCATCACTTTACCCTCGGATCAATCTCAAGATCACATGGCAAAGGCACAGGGGGAGTTCTCAGCACTGCAGGAAAGCTCAGGGAAAGCTTGGCTCAGGCATTTTTAGGGGGGACAAATCCCATGGGCCTAGAGGGAAATATTTTCCCACTGGTCAAAGCAGGAAAAAGTTCCAGTCCCATCAAATAAACCGGCTGCTCTGGGAAAATGGTCAGTCAGATGAGGAATGTGGGACAAATCCACTCCCCTCACATCAAGATCATGGCAAGACAGGGTTAAACCCTTCTGGATTTTCCAGGGGGATGGGGGGCCCCCTGTTGATGCTTCCACTGTTTTTATGGCACGTCAGGCGATTGGCTCCCGTTGCGGGGAGCATCCAGCCCACTGCTCCAAATGAAATTGTCCGTTCCCTGCTGGAGATAATTAACGTATATCAAAGAGGAATTTAGCTGGAGTGGCTATTTCAGTCCCACGCCGCGTTCTCCCTCACTTTGGGTTTGTTTTCGAAATTGCACATAAAGTGCAACTGCGGCACATTTACTTTTCTATTATGCCTCCGAAATTAAGTTAGATGGCCCTAATAATAGCATTGCCTTTAAAATAACGTTGTGTTTAAAGAACAAACTCTCCAATGTCGCCGGCGCAGCAGATTTGTCTTGTGCTTAATTTCCACTTGCTGTTGTATTATTAGACATTAACATGATAGTTTTGTTTAATCTCTGGCTCCGTCGCCCATGGCTGACTCCGAACCGATCGCTCGCCCCTGTTGATGAAAGTCCTAATTCATCCTTGTTAGTGCAATTAGGAGGAAATTGGATCACGGTGCCTCTTCCCACAAAAGGTCTGGGAGAGGGCGAGGCTCTCCCCCGAGAGGTGACACGGGCTCTGGGCTGCAGGAGGATTAGGCAGCCCCTGGGAAGGTGATGGGGATAAATGAATTGAGACTCTGTGAAGGTTTGAAGTGGGTTTTGATGGATTTTGTTGCTCTTTTCCCAGCATGGAGTGGGTAGGAATCCGTCCCTAACACCCAGCGAAGGTCAGCAGCATTTTGAGGTTGTTTTGAGCACACCTACGCAAAGGCTGGAAGAAATGGGAAAATAACGAGATTATTTTTTTCCAAAATCCAAGTCCTCCACAGCCCTCAGGAAAGTGGCTCTGGTTTCTTTCCAGCATTTTCTCTCCATGGGGAACTTTCTCCCAGCCATGAACATGAGCACAGAAAAGAGAAGAAACTCTCCAACAGCAGCACCAAAACAAGGTGGGTCTTTGAAGACTGTTTCTCTGGCCTCCACTCCTCCACTTTCTGTCCTTTCAGGCTTTCCTGGGTTCAGTTAAAATCCGCACATCCAGGACCACATGGAGACCTTGGGATTGCTTTGGGTGTTGCTTCCCATCCTGCTCAATATGGAACCTGCAGCAAAGTCCACTGAAAAAACTTGTGGGATCATCAAATTTTGGGAAGTTTTGCAAAACCTAATCCTATAATCCCTCATGTTCAGGATATCAACTTTATATTCCCGATTTTTGGTAGGAAAAGAGGGAATTCAAGGTAAGCAAGCAGGAATTCCTGTGGCTCCCACCTCACCTGGGTGAGTGCCTTCCTGCATCTCAGAAAGTGAATAAAGCTAAACCAGACAAACGAACTTTTACTGCTTAATGAAATCAATTCCTCCTGGGTACAACCTGCAAAGGCACAAAAGGTTTCATTCCAAAGGAGATTAAATAACTTGGGTTTCTTTCTTCATGAGAAAAGCAGCCAAAGGAGGGTCTGATGGAAGTTTACAAACCAGAGATGGGGTAGAGAGGACAAAATGATAATCCTCATTTCTGCGAGTTTCCATTTAAAATGGAATTGGCACTGGATAAAACTAGCGAGGGGTAGGTTTAAAGAAAATAGTTGTTGAACTGTGGAACTCATTTCCAAAAGATTTTTTGGAAATACAAATTATAGATGAACTGAAAATGAAGGATTGGGCAAACTCAGGGGAAATGATTCATTCCAGCATTAAATGCCCAATTTTTTATTCACAGAATAAGCTATTATTTTTATTATTAATTATTATTAGTGTTGTTGTTGTTACTATGTTATTATTTATGTATAACTTGCAGATGTAATCATGGCATGGGGAGTGTTTATTTAGGACTATTTATAGGAGTCATTTATTCAGAATACTTTTGTATGTACATTAATCAATTTTCTCACAATTGCTTGCAATCACCAAGACCAGATCCGATCCTTCTGACAAATGCCAGGGGAATGTGGAACCAGCACACATGGACATGCAGGTCCAAAGATCCCAAAGAAAAGTAATATATTTGGATGATTAAGCCAATAAATGCTCAAGGCAGGAGACAGTGATCTGAAATTGTTCAGGATTGCTAAGTGTGTCATAGTCCAAACATCCCTCTCTCCCAAAGGTATTTCCTGACAAGTTTGGGACATTTCCCAGGCTCCATATTTGCTGCGTTGCTACTTTATAATCTTTGGGATTTCGGCACCATCCTTTTATTCCCATGGCTTGTACCATGCCCACCATGATGGCCCTGACTGACCTGGAGAGCCAAAAAGCAGAGCCATTCCCCACAGGATTTGCAGATGTTCCCACCTGGAGGAGGCAGCTGGTACCACTGAACCCAGGTCAGTTGTCAGCATAACAAGCTGGGAAAATCACAGTGGCAACAGCAAAAATAGACTGGAATTTGTGGAGAGATTCCCCTTCCCTCCACTCCCAGCTCTTCTCCAGCTGTTCTGTAAATCAGGGGTTATTCCAACTTTAAGTTGGGCTCGTTATCCACACCAAGAACTCCAACAAGAACTCCATAAACCCTCAGCTGCTCTCACCCACAAATTCTTCCTGGGTTTTGCTGGCATTTCTGTCCTTACCCAGGGAGAGGAAAGCACGTGTGCTCTCAGCAGCCACAAATGTCCTGCTGATCCCTCAGGGATGGCTCAAGAGGCTGGAGAAGCTGCTCAGGGAGGAGACATCTCCATGGAGCAATCATGACGGGGAGGCAAAGCTTGGAGAGCACTTGGATGGTCATCTCCAAGGAATTCTGTGGCAAAATCACCCAGAAATAAAACCCTGCTTGGCTTGGGGCAGAGGGGTGAAATTCCCAGCTGGGTTCATTCAGGATGCACTGTGCTCCTGGTGTCCTGTGCTCCACCACCCAGAAAGGGGAGGCTGCTGCATGTCCACGCGTGCTGGACCTCAAAATGATGACTTTCCTCTTCTTCTCTAAGTCTTTTGGAGAGGAAGGGCAGAAGGGGATGCAAAAAGAAGGGCAAAGAAAGAGCTGAGATGGGTTTTGAGGGAGCAAAAACTCTGATTTCCCAGCATGTCACCAACTGGCATATGGCAGGGTGGGGGAAGTGTCATCACGAGGGGCTGTTGGGTCCAGATACAACTTTTGGGGGTGGTTTTTTTTCATTTTCCAGCCAGTTTTTCCTTGCAGAGCTCACAGTGTGCTTGGTGAAGCATTAACTGGATTTGATGGGCTGGGGAAAATAGACTTGGACAGTGAAGGGTGGAAAGGAAAGCCCTGTGAATAAATGCCCTGTTGTCACAGTCCCATTAACCTCCCCTCAGTCTAATCCTGTCCTTAACTGACTTTATTCTGATTATAGTCTTGATAGGCCTGTATCAGCCTGGGAAGGTGGGATGGGAAGTGGCAGTGAGGGATGTGAAAAATATGGAGTGAGCTGGAGGAGAGCAAAACAGAGGAGCAGCAAAATGCATCCCCTGGTGTGCCTGCATGGCCACTTCCAAGAGCAGCATGTGCCAGGAAAAGGAAAGGAAAACTTCCCAGAAATGCTAAAAAAGAAACCTCCACCCCAGCAAACTGCAAGCTGCTGTTGTAATAATTAAGAGGCTTTAAACTGTTCATTTAATACAGACGAAAATCCCATCTGCAGGTAACAGGGAGATGGAGTTCGATGCCTAATCAGCCAAACCCTTGGAAAAGCAACATCCCCCCGTCTGTCTGCAATCAGGGCTGGAGCAGAGGCTGCCATTCCTTGAAGTGGCTCTCGGCGAGGGTTCCGTAATTGTCTCGGCGGAAAGTGAGAGTTCCCCCTAGTGCAGAGCAATAAATCAGGGATAATAATAACTCTTTCCAAAATAATCCTCAGGCAGGAACAAAATCCAGTAGAGAAGGTGGTACAGAGTCAAAACGTGGCACCTGGATCCCAGGGTTCATTGAGTCTATAAATACCCCGAGCCCTTCCGTGCCCGTGCCCCTGCTCCTGCCACAATATATTGTTACTCGTAACACTCAGTTAAAGCTTTCAGATTTTTGTAAATCTAATTATTTCTTGGCTCTTCCTCATGCTGTGATGCTTTTCCCACCATCTCTCCGAGTGTTGGGCCTTGCACGGCTGGTGTTGAGCCCCTAAAGTTCATCCTGATAGGGGAAGCTGGGGACACCCCAGGGCTGCCCTGGGGGCTGGGAGCTGCTTTGGCAAAGCAACTCCAACAGGTCCCTGAGCTGCAGCAGCTGTTCCAGCAAGGCTGAGCTTAGAGCCAAACCCCTGGGATGTGTTTGAGGATTTGTGTCATCGTAGCAGCCCAGGGGTGACATGGGCTGAGCTGAGGGACGCTGTGAGGTCTGAGAGTGCAGCCAGAGAGACAAACCCGTGCTGGGATCATCCCTCAGTGTGGGGAGGGGGAACCCTGCCCCTCTGCCCTGCTCAGGTGAGATCCCACCTGCAGAGCTGAATCCAAATCCAGAGCCTCCAACATGAGAAGGACCTGGAGCTGCTGGAGAGGGTCCAGAGGAGGCCACTGAGATGCTCCAGGGCTGGAGCCCCTCTGCTCTGGAGCCAGGCTGGAAGAGCTGGGGGTGCTCACCTGGAGAAGAGAAGGCTTCAGTGAGAGCTCAGAGCCCCTGCCAAGGCCTGAAGGGGCTCCAGGAGAGCTGGAGAGGGACTGGGGACAAGGGATGGAAGGACAGGACACAGGGAATGGCTTCCACTGCCAGAGGGCAGGGATGGATGGGAGATTGGGAAGGAATTGTTCCCTGGGAGGGTGGGCAGGCCCTGGCACAGGGTGATCAGAGCAGCTGTGGCTGCCCCTGGATCCCTGGGAGTGTCCAAGGCCAGGTTGGACAGGGCTTGGAGCAACCTGGGACAGTGGAAGGTGTCCCGGCCCACAGCAGGGGCTGGAATGGGATGAGCTTTAGGATTCCTTCCACCCAAACCATTCCAGGATTTCATGATCCTACTGTCATCTTCTGGATGATCCCTCAAACTGAGAGGCCCTGCCCAGATGTGGCTCACAAATCCCTTTTGAGCAGTGGGGTGCTCTGCAGCTCTGGGCTGGAACCCTCTGCCTCCCCATGCTCTGCTCCGCACCCTAAAACTCCAAGGTCCCTTTGGCAGGGCTGTGGCTATGCCAGGGGCTGTGTGACATCCCCACTGCAACACTTGTGTTTTTATTCCCTTCTTACGCCTTTAGCTTAGCCAGTAGAAAATACCCAGAGCTGCCATCAATTTAATTTTCCTTATTTACTGCTCCAAGCCCACTGGTTCCATTCCCAACCAGCAAATGTTGCCCAGCTGACTCCAGTTCCATGGAGCTGCTCATGAATCACCCAGCACTGAAGCTCCGGAGTTTTGTACCTTTGAGCCAAAAAATTCCAGCCTCCCGAGGGTTTGCAAATTGTTCATTTGCTCCAGCATTCCCACCTTGGTGTGTGTTCTCCCAAAACCTCCTGTGATTCCTGCTCGGACAATCCTGTCCTGATGTCCTTGTGCAGCTGGATCACAGAGGGGACACCATGGCATGAGTAATATCACTGCCATATCCCTTTAATCCATCCTCTCCAATAGGAAAGCAATGCTTTTTCCACAAGACAATGAAAAATAGGTGAATAAAGGCATGGAGAATGAAATCTGAGGTTTTCATTTGGAATATTGCAGCTGTGTAATGATTGATGTAGAACTTGGGAAAAATCTGGGGAGTTTTCAGGTCTTGGGGATCTAAATCAGCCTCTGCAGGAAATAATGGCACTGTGAGAAGAGTGGCAAAGCCACTGGTTCCTGGTGTCTCTTTGCCTTGCTCCTAACAGCAGGTTTGGCCTTTTCCTTTGCTCTCCTAAAGGCCACAAATCACCAGGTCAGGCTTTCAGGAAGACAAGAATTCAGGCTGGAATGAATTTCCAAATCAGGGTGGTCCAAGGGCAATGTGTGGGGTGAGGTTTCCCCTTGGAGAGATGCTGATGTGGGGAATTTTGTTTATATATTAGGAGAACAAACCTGAGAGCTCAGGAAGGGAGGTTTGAGATCAAGAGACCCCAAAAGAAGCTTCTCAAGTATATGTTGCTCCCATAAAATTCTCACTATATGTTCTGGGAAGTGAACTAACCCAAAAAGTGGCAGATTTGGCTTGTTTGCAATATTCCACTATATTAAATGCACAATTTATGAATTGGATATTTGGGTTTTCCTTCAATTCATAATTCCTTGTAAAAAAAAACTTGGTTCTCTGATGTTTTCTTCCTCTACTCCATTGATTCTAAAAGAAATGGCATAAAAAATAAAGGTATAATAGAAAAAATCCCCCCACCACCTTGAAGGAAATCCATAAGTAACTAAAACTTGATTATTTTTCACCAAGGCAAAAAGTCTTTTGGACTGCCAGGTGCTCTTTTTTCCTCACTCCTAATCCCAATTTCAGCAAAACAATTCCCAGCCCTTTATTTTCAGCTGGCCACGGACTGAAGTTGCTCCTGGCATTAGAATTCACAGCAAAGCAGCCCTGAAATCAAACACTGCTGCTCTGCTCCAGGATCTCCTTCACCCTCTCTGCATTCCCCATGTTGTGTAAATCAATCCTCTCAGCTCCCAGTAAATAGAATCACTTCAAAACACTGAAATAACTCCACACATTCCTTCTTTTCCTTTAAAAAAGAAGGAAAATCAGAAACAATAGGGGAAGGAATAAGGAAATACAAACTAATCTGGACTTTTCTTTTGAGCTTGCTGGTTTTCTCCTCACCCAGGTGTTGGGTGGCTGAACAGATTCCCCGCATTTGCTGGGGTTTTGCTTCCAGTGGAAAGAATTAGTGAGTGGAAATGGAAAAAGATGGAACATGTGACCCACTGCATCTGCCTGGTGCCATCTAGGAAGTTTTGTTGCCCAAGAGTTTGGGGTAAAATGCCAGTTTGCAAACCTGCATTTAGATTTGCAAATCTGTATTTGTATTTGTAAGCCACAGAATCCCAGAATGGTTTGGGTTGGAAAGGACCTTAGAGATCATTCAATTCCAATTCCCTGCTGTGGGCAGGGACACCTTCCACTATCCCAGGCTGCTCCAAGCCCTGTCCAACCTGGCCTTGGGCACTGCCAAGGATCCAGGGGCAGCCACAGCTGCTCTGAGCACCCTGTGCCAGGGCCTCCCCACCTTGACAGGGAACAATTCCTTCCCAGTATCCCATCAGGCAGTGGGAAGCCATTCCCTGTGTCCTGTCCCTCCATCCCTTGTCCCCAGTCCCTCTCCAGCTCTCCTGGAACCCCTTTAGGCCCTGGCAGGGTCTCTGACCTCTCCCCGGAGCCTTCTCTTCTCCAAGTGAGCACCCCCAGCTCTCCCAGCCTGGCCCAGAGCAGAGGGGCTCCAGCCCTGGTCCATCTCCATGGGCTGCTCTGGGCTGGCTCCAGCAGCTCCATGCCCTGTGCTGGTGCCCAGGCCCGGGGTACTCCGGCCATTCGGGGTGACAATTCCCAACCCGAGCTGAGGGAGGTGCCCCACCCCAATGAAGGAATCCACACGTAGTTGAGGTGTTGGTGTGAGCACATCCCGGCCTCAGCCCCCTCAGACTTCATCTTTATTTTCTGGAAGAGAATTGTTGGATTTTGCAAGAGGCTCCTCTTGGCGAGGGAGGGGTTGTCAGAGACAAAGGAGGAAATGATCAAACCGAGCGGCTCCCGCCTCTTGTCTCCCGCACTCGGCCGCTCTCGCGGCGCTGCGGAGGAGCCCGGCTTTAAACAAAAGCTAAACGCTGTCAGTGGGGGAGCAGAGCAGGAGCTCTCTGAAATGCAAATGCCTTCTCGAGAGCAGCGGGCTTTGAAGGCAGGGATCCTGCTGACTCATGCTTAGGAACCGGGGAGAGATCCTGCTCACTCACCCCGCGCGGCCTCCTCTCCTCCCGGCGCTGCCCGGCCCGGGCCGCGGCCGCACCCCCGTGCAGGCCAAGGGGACAGCACGGATGGATGGTGGGTGTCTCTGGGGACATGGATGGATGGTGGGTGTCTCTGGGGACATGGATGGATGGTGGGTGTCCGTGGGGACAGCAGCCTCTGCCCAGGGAGGATTCTCCCTGCAGAGCCACAGCTGTTCTCCCAACAGGGCAGGCTCAGCAGAGTCCGGCAGAGTGGAGGATTTAGCCATGGAGCAGCAGGAATTTAAGCCCTGATACCGCACGAAGTTCTTCAAATCTTTTTCCTCACCTGTAACGCCTTCATTTTCCCTTCCCGTCTCCTGGTTGTTTCCGAGCTCAGCATTCCTCCAGCTCATTTTGGGTGCGTTAGGATCGAGACTACACCAGTTATTTCCATCTGCCAGCGGATCCTGCGTGTTTCCAGGAGTGAGGGAGCAGGACTCCGGCCGCTGTTTGCACAGCAAGGTGAAGGCTGAGGGCAGGGAGGGGGAGCACAAGGAGGCTTGGATCCCTTTCCATCGGGAATCTCATTTCTCCATCGTGCAGTCCCAAGCACGAGCGTGTGAAGAGCCACCGAGTTCACAGAGGGCAGAACCCAAATCACTGCCGCCTTCTGTCTTTCCTTTTGCTTTTAAATCTCCCTCATTATTTTCAAGAGCAGACTGAAAACTTTGGCTGCTTAGGCCCCATTTCTGAAGGCATTTCTAGCCCCGTGTCCCTGCTCTGAGGGGGCAGGAGGGTCCCGATTGTGACCCAACAAACCTGCAGAGGTCTGCAAATGCCCTCCCTCACTCCGCCTGTGTATGTGAGCCCGAGAGGTTCAAAATAGGGGTCTGTTTGCTCCCCTCAACCTTTGTGACATTGTTTTATCTGTTATATTTATTAATATAAATCAATGAAGACCTTCAGGGTGGCTCCAATCCTATGCAAAAGTCTTTTCCTGAGTGATGGGGAGAGTTGTCTGAAGCCTCCAGCTCCTGACACCTGCCCACAGACCCCACTCAGACCTACATGGGGTGAGACACCCCTAAGACCTCAGTTAATGTCACTGGGTGAGTGATCCCCATCTCTGTCTGCCCCGGGATCTGAGCTGTTCCTGGGTGGGGTATTCAAAATCCAACCATGGAATAACAAGCCCTGATGGAAATGCCATGGCTCGCAGCAATGTCGAGCTCCAGGGGCAGAATGGAAAGTCAGATTTTATTTCTAATGCGCTTCTGCTCTAATAACCACTTTTTTTTCCCCTCATTGCTTTTCATCTGAAAACACTGGTGTGCTGCACCAGCAGCAGCTGATCAAGACTTCACACGTCCTGCTCATTATCCCCTGCTTCACACGAGGGGAAACGAGCAGGATTTATAGCACCCAGTTTTGCAGAAGTGTTGCCCAAAGTGCAATACCCGGCGTGTGTTTGGGGGGAAAGCCGCAGCTGTGCCGGGGCTGAGGCTGCCAGAGGAGACACTTTATAGGGGCAGATAAAATCTTTTATTAGACCAACTGATCTAGCGAGGAGAGCAGACAGGTTTTAGGTGCACAGACCAGGTTGTCTGCACAACATCATGCCCAGGCTGCCTCCACCTCCCCATACCCCAGAGGTGCAGGAGTGAAAGTCTACAAGCTCCAGCACTGCCAGAGTCCAAAATCTTGCCTTAAATCTTTCTTTGGCACCTCTGGCTGACCAAAAGGATCTGCACCATGTGACTTTTGTCATTTTTCCCTGCATCCCAATATTTTTTTTTATCTCCGCTGCCTCCCTTTTTGTAGAACCCGCCTCGCAGAAAGCGACGGTGATGGGCAGAGAACAGAGGGACAATTCATTTCGGGTCCTGGAGCCCCAGGCAATGAAGGCAGTGAGGAAGTGGTGAGGCTGGGAATTCGGAGGGGACAGGCTCGTGGGATGGGATTCCTGGAGTGACACCCACGGGCACATGGCCTGGTGTCCCTGTGGTGTTTGGGCGGCTGTGGATGATGAAGAGCGAGATGCACAAGGCTGAAATCATGTTCTTGTGCTTTGGCGCATTTTTCCACTTCCATCACTTCCACCCCTGCCAGTTCCCACCCAGAACACCCACGGCCCTGTCCCAGACATACCCCAGACCCACGGTCTCAGAAATAAAGGATGAGCTGCCATGTGGGCTTTAACCATTTCCTTCTCCTCTCCTCGTTCCACTGAGGAACAGCCCTTTGCCCCTCCAATTGTTTATAACTGCACCAATCACATCACTAAGATTTCTCTTTTATTTTTCAAAAAATAACAAAAAAGCGTTGATCCTGCCGGGAATTCGTAGTAATTGTAGTAACCTGATAACAATTTCTAGCAATTAGCACAATACTAATTCACTCATTTACTGAGTAATGTCTTGTCTGTGTTTATGGGGGCTGTGCCTGAGTGTAAATATCTTACTCACTGTGGTGGCTAATGAAAATTTAGTAAGAGGCTTTTTTTTTTTTTTTCAAATGTTTATTCATTTTAAGCTATTCTTGGTAATCACGTGTGAATAAGGAGTAATTGCTTGACTTTAGGATGGTAATTAGGAAGTACTAAGTCATTGTTTTCTTCTCGAGAGCGCATGGTTTGTTTAAATGTGCATCTGCTCTCCCAGCACTAATTCAACCTGCCAGCCCCTCATCCTGCTCCTCAGCCTGCGGCTGCATCCTGCTCTCTCCAAAGGGGAGTTCCCCAGGATTGATGGGCTGGAGCAGCCGGGGGTCGCGCAGGGCACAGGCCGAGGTGCCCAAGTGGGAGCTGAACTGCTTGATTCGTGTTGTCGTGACCCTCCCTCGGGTCCCGGTGGCTCCGGGGCCAGAGTGGATCCATCAGCATGCAGGGCAGGATTTGCATCTGCTAATCAGAGCCAGATCCCGGGAAACAACTTCCAATAAAAGAATCCCATTACAAAGCAACCAGCTGTGAAATACTGTACCTGTGTCGCACCCTGCAAACCCGCAGCCTCCTCGCTCCCTGCCAAGGAGGTGGGAGCGTCTCCTGAGCGTGGAGATGGGGAAAGAAGGGGCAGGGAATGAAATAAAAATGGGATGGATATGCACGAGCGGGGCTGCTCCTCTGGGGAGCCCGCACCGCCCCGTCCTCCCGGGACGGGAGGGATGCTCAGGGGAAACTGAAGCAAAATGTTGTTGGGGTTTTTTTTTTCCCCAAAGACCTCCAAATCAGCCAGAAAATATTTATTCAGCCAGAAAATACTTATCTAGCCAGAAAATACTTATCCAGCCAGAAAAGACGTGTCCCTCCTCAGCATTAGCCACAGGACTGGCACATCCAGCCTGGCCAAGCCGAGTCACGGCTCACCCACCACCTGGAAGTATCTGGAGCCAGCGTTCCCCTGGAGCTCTGTCTCCAACCACAGCCCAGCTCGGAGGGAAACGAGGCCAGCTGATGGAAATTCGGGGTTAATCCACAGTGTGCCTCGGTTTCCCCCGTTGCAAACTGCTGTTAATTGTTCGGTTCTCCTTTGGGAAGAGCATCAGGATCTCCTGGGGAGGGACCAGGCTCCCACTTCAGGTGGCTGTGGGGGATGTTGGGCACGGCAGCCGTTTCAGACACGAGCGCTGGACACGATCTTTAAAACACCGAGTGATTTTTAAGTGCTTCTCTGAGAGCATTTACAGGGCCCTGATTTACTGAGTGCTCAGAGCAGCCTGTTCTCGTTGGAAAACAGGGCTCGGGATGCAGCCAAGCATCCAGAAACACAAGCCTTGCACTCTTTTAATCTCTGCCTTTCTCAGCTTTCCTGTCTTTGAAAAGGGGATAACCCGGCTCCCCTGGACACATTCCCAAATATTCCCACAGCCACTGCTGTACAATCTGCACCCACCGCAAAAATAGGCAAGACCCCAGAAAATTCCCATATAAAGGAACGGAGGGTCCTGATAGGGAAGATGTGTGCCCGTGTCTTTACAAACAATTCCGTGGGTGAGGTTTGGGTGTTAACGGCTTGGAAATGGTTCTGAATGTTTCCACCAACCTCAGGCAGCAGGTTTGTTGCAGAGCCCGGACAGCTTGGCTCCTGAAAGAGACAAGGGTCTGCACAAGCCTGAACTGCTGAACTCTGGGGTAAAATGTCAGGTTTAAGGGAGGCATGGGGTAGGCGGTTCGGGAGGGCTGCCCCTTCCTAGTACCTCGATCAATGGGGAAAGGAAGAGGGCAACGTGGGGCCGGGAGTTAGGATAAAAGGGAAGCTGCGCCCTCTGAAACTCTGAGAGAGAAAACCCTGCAGGTGCTTGCCTCGGTGGGCTCTCTCCTTTTATTCAAATAAAGTTGAAGGACTCCTCTGTCTCGCTTATGGCTTTTCCCACGTGATTTTTGGCACAGTTTCTCCTTCTCTGTTCTGTCCCAATGTGACAGCAAAGATGGGCAGCAGCCCTGAAGGTGCTGGGAACACCAAAATCAGGAGAAAGCCAAGGATGTCATCCAAAAGGGTCCCATGGAGGAGGATAAGGAATTGGCTGATGAAGATGATCTGCAGGTCCATCCATGGGGTACGGAGGCTTCTGGGTAGGATTGGAATATCCTCCGTACCCCACGGTACCTACATCACACATCCCTGGAAGCCAGGGAGGCAAAGGAAGCGTTCAAACACCCTTGAGAGCACTTGGGGGTCTGAACCATCTCCTCATCACCAAATCAGCCTTGTGTTCCATCCCCCAGCCCAATTCCTCACACTGACCATTGGCATTTTCACATTCCCCGCCCTTTCCAAGCATCCCTTTCCCCCTGCCCCACTCCCGGTGCCTTTGCTTTGCTCCGAGCCACGAATAGCCCCCAAAATCACCACGGTGTGACCTAGAGAGGCCAGAGACTTTCTGTGTCTGTACAAAACCAAAGCATGACCCAGGAATTCCAAAGCAGCGATCGGGAGAGGGCAAAGGAGATGACTCCAAAGGTGTCGTTTTCAAGATATTTCAGCACAAAATTTCCATGGGATTGCCCTTGGCAAAACAAAAATGCCCTTTGCACCCCTCCTTCCACTGCCCCTGTCGGCGCTGGTGCTCCGCAGGTGCAAAGGAGCTGCTGCAGGAGGAAGAGGCAGATCCAGGGCACCTCGATAAATCCCTGCAGGGCTCACGTCCAGCGTGCCTGCTTCCCAGAGATAAAAGGGAAGCGGCGCTTCTCGGAGGCACGGACACCGGGCTAATCTCCTCCTGCGCCGGGGCCGTCACCGTGTCACGGGAAGCAAAGACGGGCGAGGGGAGGAGGGAAGGGAAGGAGGCGGCGGCGATGGGGCTGTCAGCATCCCAAAATGTTCCAGGGAAATCAGCCCCAAGCAGCTGCTTGAGGAAGGAGCAACGCCTCTTGTTTATTTTACACGGGGAACTGGAAAGCATTTTTCCATCTTGAAGTGGAAAATTAATCCTGCAGAAGGGCCCTGGGGGGTGCGGATATTATTTAGGTGCTTTGAGATCTATCCTAAGGTGTGATGAGGCTCTGACAGGTCCCACGATGGGAATCCAGGAGGGCAGAGAAGAGCCTGCCAAAATTGCAGATGCTGGAGGAAAATCACTCGAGGGCCAGAAAAAAAGGGAGCTGTAATGACATCCAAGAGCTTCAGAGGGAGAAGAGGCTGGGCAGGGAAAGAAAGCGAGCAGTCGCTGCAGGACTTTGGTGCCAGACACATTCAGATCAAAATTAGGCTGAATTTTTAGCAGGGAGGATGATTAATCCTGGGAATAAATTATCAAGCAAAATGGGAAATGCTCCACCTCTTGATGTGTGTGGATAAAACCCAGGTGCTTTTCAGAAGGATGAGCTTTACCGAGCCTAAAGCTCCCTCTGGACAGGAGCTGGGAGAGCTGGGTTCATTCCTGTTGGGTTTCAGCAGCACTGCCAGGACCTCAGACCCTGCCAGTCCATATAAAATGATTGCTGTCCTCTGCCCCAGCAAAGGACTGACCCATCCACCTTTGGAGAGGGCTGTGAGACACTAAGGAATTGCCAGGTGCCAAATGGGGTTTTTCTTGCAGTAATAAAAGGGAATTTAATTGTCAAGGCCAAATGAAAGACCCTGCCAAGGCCATTGGCAGTCCAGCAGCACAATAAAATCATGGCTCTTATCAAACAACAAGTGCAGGAAACTTGCACTTCTTTTTTGAGTTTTGGTTTTTCTTCCCTTCCAAACCCACAAGTGTTTTCTTTAATCTCATTCCCAATTTCTAGGCTCTGTTATATTAACACCCCTCAGCTCTGATGGTGTTTGGTCGTAACCTTGGGATGCTCAGAGCCCCTTTCAGGGCACTTTGGGGGTACAGTGGCACCAGGCAGGGGTGGCAGGTGGGTTGTTATTTCTGCTCAATGACTTCCAGTTTAAATTCCCTACCAAGTGCCCTGATTATTATCCAGGTGCCATTTTAATCCTCAGGAGGATGGGGCAGGTTGTTGGCTGCAGGTTGTCTTTGCTGATGTGGCTGGAGGGAGTGGAAACCAGCAAGAGCCCAAAGAAGGGTAGAGAAGAGGATGAGAAATCACCGTGCGGAGCTGGGTTATGTTCTTCCCTACACCTTTTTGTCCCCAAATGGCAGCACAGCAGCAGGAATGAGCAATGGACCTGTCCAACATCCCAGCTCCATCCTGCATCTGGATGAGTCAATGCTGCTGAGCACAAGACATGCTCCCAAATTGCCATAATCCCTTCAAATTAGGGGCTTGACCTATTGCCACACCAAATAATTTCATGCTGTTTATCTACATGGCCAACATTTGAATGTCATTCAGAAAATTTGGGATTTATCACTCCCATTCCCATTCCTGTGCTCACAATCTATTGGGAGTACGTGAAGCAGGTGGGTCCTAACCCAGAAAATCAGTTCCTCCTCCTAAAAATGAATTTGTTATTTAACCCAAACCAGTCAGGAAGGAAAAAAAAAAAAACCAAACAAAAAAAAAAACCCAGTCAAACTGAGACAAGGTGGAGCTTTGCCTCTTCAGGCTCCATCTCAGGAAGAATTTGGAGCGTTTCCCATCAAAGGAAGCCCCGCAGGGACTGCTCTGGGGCGCAGCGGGAGCCGTTCCCGGCTCAGCGCAGGGACGGCTCCCCAGGGACCCCGAGGCAGAGCTTTGAGCGGAGCTTAGAGCCTCTTCCCCTCGCAAAAAGCCTTTCGCAGTGTGAGCTTTGGTCTGCGGCGCAGGAAACACGAGGGATATTTTGGGACCGGTCTTGTTCTCCTGCTGCCTTTCTTCTCTTGCCTCCTGCTGCTGCCTCACTTGTTTTGATCTCTCTCCTATGCCTTTCCCTTCATGTCTCTCCTTTGGAGGTGAGATGCAGCTCCCTTTTCCCCTGCTGTGGCCACGAACCAGTCTCCAAATCCAGGAGACGTGTGGCAGTTTGGACTGTCCTCCCTAGGGCTTTGAAAGCCATAAAATCTCTGGGATGAGTGAAGTAGGAAAGCCAAATATTCAGTACAACCCACTCCCCTCAGCACCCTCTGAATCCATTCACCCATCCCCAAAATCTTTTGGCATCATTATTTACACAGTTGCTTCCAAGCACTTTGCAAAGTAGTCACAGAGCCCAGAGCGAACACATAAGAGACAGAGGGCAGGGTTAGATGGGATATTGGGAAGGAATTGTTCCCTGGGAGGGTGCAAAGCCCCAGCCCAGGGTGCCCAGAGCAGCTGTGGCTGCACCTGGATCCCTGGAAGTGTCCAAGGCCAGGCTGGATGGGGCTTGGAGCAGCCTGGCACAGTGGAAGGTGTCTGTGCCTATGGCAGGGGTGAGTTTAAGGTCCCTTCTCACCCAAACCACTTGAGGATCCTTCAGTCTCCACCCAGTACCAAGGTTCTTTATCCTCCCCGAGGAGGAGGCGAGACCCTGGTTGGGTGGAATAAACTTTCTCCCCAGGAAGGATGGAGAGACCCATCAGTGGATGGTGTCCCTGCCCGTGGCAGGGTGAGGTATGGGATGAGCTTCAAGGTCCCTTCCACCCCAAACCATTCTGGGGTTCCATAGTAATTTGGTTGCAATAATTCTGGGTTGATAATGAAGCCTGACTGATAAATACACTCCAAAAAGGGGCTTCAGTTCCATTCCCTTTGCCTCCCCACAACAGCTCAGGGCAGAGGCAGAAGGTGTGGGGCCCATCCTGGTGCTGGCATCCTCCAGGAGCCCCAGGGTCTCCTCAGCTGCCAGCACGGTTCGAGTGCCACTGGGAGCAGAGCCGTGCACCCCTCAAGGAGCTGAGCTGTCTACTGGAGCAGTAATGAGATAATCAAGGAATCATTTCGGCTCCTCTGGAAGTGGATAAGTGTCTCTGGCAGGTTCCCCTTGCATCCATGCCACACAGACCTGATCCAAGGGGCATCACAAGCAACCAGGGAGAGGAGGTGTAGAGCCAGTGTTGGGGTTGAGGCACATTTTCCACCCCGAGAGTGAGAAAGGAAACTCCTGGTGTCTTATCCATGTTCCTAACACCACATGTGCCATTTTCCCTTGCTCATTTCCGTACATGGAATTTGCAGAGCAATGCACAGCACTGGGGAAACTGAGGCACGAAGAGAGAGGGAATTACACGCAGCAGCCAAGCTGGAATAAACTCCCTCTTGGCTCTTGTTCACAAGCTGTGACCCCCTCACCATCCAGCTGACCCTTTTCCACCTTGTCTTTCCCAAGAGCCGACCAGATCCCTGCTCCCAGGTAATGCCACAGCCCCTGCCAGGATTCCCCACTCAGGAGCCTGGCGAGGAACATCTCCAGGCACATATGGCAGCCTGACTCCTCTGAGCACATTTTTAGGGCAAACTCCTCATCCCACTGCTCACTCGCCTGAAAATAGAAAGCTGAATTTGGGATGAAATGCGTTGCTGTTGGCTGGGGAAGCGGCAGGCGGTTACAAAGGAGGGGCTGCCAGGAATATTTTACACCAAAAAAAAAAAAAAAAAAAAAAAAAAAAAAAAAAAACAAAAAAAAAAAAAAAAAAGAGTTTTTTAAAANAGCGGCAGGCGGTTACAAAGGAGGGGCTGCCAGGAAAATTTTACACCAAAAAAAAAAAAAAAAAAAAGACAGAAAAGACAGAAAAAGGGGCTTTTTTAAAAAAAAAGAGAGAGGAGAAAATGCTGTTTATGATTGGGGCCTGGGAGGATCATTTTGGAAAAGCTGTTCCTTTTCAGAGAAATGCAGGGAAAAGGGGGATTCGGGACAGCAGTGGGTGATGTAAAGAGTGGCACATCCATACGAAAGAAGCAGAGGCAGCTCCATGGTTTTACCTTTCTAGATCATTCCATGTTCAGCCCATCTCCTCTTCAAGTCACATCTTCTGCCTTTGGGCATTCCCAAAGTCCTGGCCTTGGTGGCAGGTCACCTCAGAGGGTGGCATGTCCCCCTTTGGGGATGCCTTTGCCCAACTGTGGCCACACTGGAGCAAGCTCTCTGTGAGTCACTACAGCAGGACTGAGAGAGTATATTTAATACAAAATATGGAAATTCCCATTTGCATGCAGGATTTCATGATATTTGTCAACGTTTCAATGAAATTTGTCGCAAAAGCTGGGAATTTTCAGACAAGGAACGTCTGCCAAGAAAATTAATTTACTCTTGAGCAAAACTTTGCATTTCCTCCAAACTTGGCCCTTCTCACTCATTGTAAATGTGGTGGCAAAGCTTTTTCAGGGTAAAAACGAGGAAAACAGCGAACTAGACCTTGCCAAAGGGCCACGGGAAGCCATCCATCCTGGATGAGGGCTCAGGGTGCTCTGGCCTTGGGCAGAGATACCCCTGGCAGTGAAGGTGATCCACCCTGCAGGTCTCATGTCCCAGTGTTGTCCCAAGTCTTGGAGCTCCTGGACCCTTTCTGGGTAATTTGCCCCACCCTGAGCACATGGCTGCAAAACAGTGATCTAAAAAATGCCCCCAAATGTGCCACAACCACAGAGCTGGGCTGGGCTTTCTTCAGGCTGTGAAAAAAAGAGCCAAGGAAGGGGAAAGAAAGGCTCTGCAAAAAGCCATTTGTCCCCTCGGCTTTATTCCGGCTGCAGAGCCGGAGCAGCTTGTAGCTCCAGAGAACTTTTAATAGAAATCTTCAGAATGAAATGGGCTACAGCTGTTTGCCTTGATAAATATATTTTATGCTACATGCCTCAGCCGCCATCTGTTTGCTGATACGAGCATTTCTGCTCCGTGGCAGCTGAAGGGAAGGCATCAAAGGAATAGCAGGAGCTGGGATTCCTCGCAGGTAGAGGGGAAGAGGTGAAGTGGCCCGTGCAATGGACTTATTCCGGTGGCTTAATGTGCCAGAGCGGGGACAGGAACAACAAGGAGGGCAGCGGGTGGGCTGGGTGGGGTGGGGGGAGCTGGGGTTTTCAGGGAATGTGGGCATTCTGCTGGTGTGATCCAAGCGGAAATGCTCTGTGCAACACCACGGGCCAGGGGCTCCAAGGAATTGAAATGAAAAAGATATTGGGAAGGAATTGTTCCCTGTGAGGGTGGGGAGGCCCTGGCACAGGGTGCCCAGAGCAGTTGTGGCTGCTCCTGGATCCCTGGCAGTGTCCAAGGCCAGGATGGCCAGGGCTTGGAGCAGCCTGGGACAGTGGGAGGTGTCCCTGCTCATGGCAGGGGTGGAACGAGATGATCTTCAGGGTCCACCTCCAGCCCAAACCATTCTGCCCCTCTATCATGGATGTCTCTTTGGGTTGGTAGTTAAACCCTTGCCTTGCTGCTCTTGTCAAACTTTCCTGTGGGAGAGCTGGGTTTGTTTTCCTGCTTCCCCCACCCCCACTCCTCATCCATAGCCCTGGCACCACTCTAATTACGGTAGGTGTGTAATAGCTGGTTGTCACTGCCACTCCGTGCCCAGGTGACAGGTGCCCTGGCCAGGACCAGGGTTATTATGATGATTATTGCTATCAGTGCTGTGATTATCAGATTATTTCATGGCCTGCATGGCTCAGCCGAGGTCAGGGCTGCGGGAGATGCTGTAGGAGTGCATGAAAAAGGGGAGCCGCGTGTCCAGGGGGATTGTGATGAGGGAGCTGGGCAGACAAGCAGGCAGGGCTGGGGTGCCCTGGCTGGGCAGGAGAAGGGGAGCAGGAGGTCGGGTTTAATTGGGTTGTGCCCAATTCTGTCAGAGGTTGACATCGCCCACAGGGTGAGGTTGGCAGGAAAATGTGGGTGTGAGCACTGTCTGCAAGCAGAGATGTGGTGGGTGACTCGGGGACAGGGGCCTGGAGCACTCCAGGGGTCACCTTCCAGGGCAATGATGATCCCTTTATTATATTTATTACAGGAAAAGTGTCCTTCCCTTCAGCACTGGCTTGTCTGTGCTGTTTGCCAGCGCGTAGCTCCGCACAGCCTGGCTGCAGGAGCAGCCTCTGCCCTGGGAGGGAAAATGCTGCCATCACACATCTCCAGAAAATATCACCTGGAGAAAATCCCTCTTTCCAATTGGGCTCTGGAGGGTCTGATGTTGAGGATTTGGGGCCAAAACCCCCACAATTTGCCTCTGATGCCTCCATCTCTCATGGGCATGGAGAAAGCCCCAGGGCAGAGTGGGGTTGGCCAGGGGGAGCCACACTGGGACACGGTCCCTCCTCGATGTTCTGGGGCTGAGGCACACTGGGACACGGTCCCTCCTTGATGTTCCCGGGGCTGGGGCACACTGGGACACGGTCCCTCCTCGATGTTCCTGGGCTGGTGCACACTGGGACACGGTCCCTCCTTGATGTTCCCAGGCTGGGGCACACTGGGACACGGTCTCTCCTCGATGTACCCGGGGCTGGTGCGCACTGGGACACAGTCCCTCCTTGATGTTCCCGGGGCTGGTGCACACTGAGACATGGTCCCTCCTTGATGTCCCTGGGGCTGGGACACACTGGGACACGGTCCCTCCTCGATGTCCCTGGGGCTGGGGCACACTGGGACATGGTCCCTCCTCGATGTTCCCGGGCTGGGGCACACTGGGACACGGGGAGCAGAGCAATGGGCAGCTGGTCCATTTCTCCATGGCTGTGTCCTCAGCATTCCTGTGCCAGCCCCCGCCTGCCACTGCCCTGTCCTCCAGCCACCCCGGAACCGTGCTGGCCCCTCATTTTGGGATGTATGAGATTACCATGGGCTGGTAGAAGGGGAGAGGACCTCAGAGCCCCAGAGCCAGCCTTGGGCCAGCTGTCCTCAGCAGGGCTCTGCTCTAAGCTCTGGGAAAAGTCCCCCAGCACCATCTGGATCAGGCCCTACCCAGAGCCAGAGCAATTCGTGCTCATCCTTTGCCATGTCTGGGAAATTCTCCTTTTGTCCTCTTTTCTCCCTCTCCCCACTTCTATTCTTCCACCCAGAAAGCTTCAAGCGTGAAGCACTTTAAAATTCAAGGGAATTCAATACAATGCAGGAGGTTTTATATTTTTTTTTGTCTGTTCCTCCTCCTCCCTCATCTCCAGCATGTTTCATTCAGTGTCTCCAGGCCCTTTGCTGGGGCAGATAAAGGCTGAGCAAAGCCCTTTTGCAGAACTGGGCATCCTGGTGGTTCAAGAAAATGCCATGGAGCGGAGAGGAGGAAAAGGCGGCTGTTCCAGAGTGTGGGCTCTTCATAGCTCCCAAATCAGGGCTGGAAGAACCTGGAGGTACAGCAGGAAAGGATCCCCTTCCTTTAGCATCAGCACCCTGTCCACTCCCTGCATCTCAAATCACCCATTTCCCTGGATTTCCTTGGCCTCCTCCCTGTCTCAACCCATCAGTTCACACTCAACCAGGTCTGCATGGGATGATTTGATCATTCAGCATCCCCCGTGCGGGTGCCCAACCCATGGCCCACCCCAGCAGCTCGGTGTGACCCCTCCCTGTGCTGCTGCCTGCCCTGGCCCGGGAGCTCCTGGCTGGACTGAGGTGCTTTCATGTCAGCTCCCACTTACTGCTGTGAGTGATTCCTTTCAGCACCGCCAGGCACTGAATCACTGGGCTGTGATCCTGTAAAATTAACATGGCCTGCTATAAATAACCGCTCCCTAATGGCCTGTCAGTCCGGGCCTCTTGGACAGGCTCAGCTCATGTGAGCGAACGCTTTAACGACCGTAATTGAAATTAGATGAAACCCATCAAGGTTCGGCTTTCTCTGATCCATGCTAGGACAAAACCTGTCATGCAGCAGGGAAAAAATCCCCCTCCAGTGGTGGAACCCTGGAGGCTGAAAATTTTAGGCTTTCTGAGCTGAGGGGTGCTGACCCTCAGAAAAGCACAGCAGTTGACTTGAGGCCTTGGAACAGAGTTCTGAGATTGTGTGATAGCACAGGGGTTGTGGACGTGTGATTTAAGTGGTGTTGTGTGATCTCACAGGGTGAAAACCTAGATTTGGGGTTTTAGTATATAATAATGTATATAGGCCAAGATAGAAGATTCAGGGCATTGTCTGAGTTCTTCTTCTTAGCCTTCTTCTTCCTTCTTCTTCACAGATTTAAGTAGTTTTCTCTAATTAGGTGAAAAGGGCCCACATTGCGGACCTTGGGTAGTCATTATTATGTCAAGAGTATAAATAATATGTCACCTTAGTATTGGGTAGTTATCTCTTAAATAGCCTTAGTAAGAGAGAGAGAAGCTCACCATTTTACCTTGTTTCTCTAACTTGTAAGTATGAGCTCACGCCTCATGAGAGCGTAAATACTGTAAATAGATACAATGTAATAAATAACCAAGACCAAACTCGAACTTGGCGTTTTTTCGAGTGTTATTCACCCTGACCTTGGCAGATCAGAAAAGAAGCCTGAACCCTTACACTCCAGGACGTGCCAGGCCCGTCTGTGTCTGGGAACACACTCTGGAAGTGCAGCCAGTGGTTCTTAACGCACAGAGTGCACTCAGGGTTTTCCCCTTCCATTCCATCCCCGGGATGGCTGCAGCAGAGTGGATGTGGCAGAGCAGCCGGTGGGTCTGGGATGCTCTGATATCCAGGGGTGTGCAGTGGGATGCTCAGGACCAAACTTTTAGCCCCAGCAGCTGGATATGGAAGAGGAAGCACAAGTTGTTGTGGCTGATGATGAAACAGAAGCTTCATTTTGCATTTGGGCCCAGCAAACCCTGCAGGAACACCTTCCACAAGGTTCCAAGGGATTCTAGATCTGGATTCCAAGGGAGTTTCAGCTGCTGCCACTCCAGCATCAGGGCTCGGATGGGGTTCCCTTGGCACACATCTCAGTGTTTTGTTGTCTTGTTTCTTCTCCTCCCATACAGACCCCAAAGGCCCCCAGGCTCCTTGGGGCTGCAAATCCCACACATCCACCCCCAGCCCTCATTGTGCCCCCGGGAATGGGATAACAAATCCCCCCAGCACCTCATGTGCTGCTTGCACACAACAAAACACCTTCTCTCCAGGGACAAAGGGGTGGCACGGGGCAAATTAGGAGATGCCAAAGTGTCCCTGAAGTGCTGCTTTGCCTACACCACCAGCGAGCCTTGGGACGCACAAGGATGTTGGTAACGAGGTGGCTGGGAAGGGGGGATTGCTGTGGGCTTTGGGTTTGTTCCTAAAGGCCAGGAAAGAGGATAAGACAAGAAAATTGACTCTTATTTTTGGTCCTAATAGGCCTCAGGAATTTACAGGCACGCAGAGACACCCAGAGAGATGCTTGGCTTTCATTACCCAGGGAGAGAGGCTGAGGGCTCGGCAGGGAGGCGAACGGGGAGATTGGAATCATTGCTGCAGGAGTTCTGCAGCAAAAAGGCCCGGAAAACATTCCCTCACTCCCCCATCCAGGCACCTGTTGTGTTCTTGGGGAAACCAAGGCATGGGAAGTTTGGGCTTCCAGTCCTCCAGCCCAAAAGCACAGGCAGAGGGGAAGTTTTGTGGAAGCAGAGCGTGGCAGCCTGGCCCCAGAAGGTTGATATTTAAGAGGAGATCCAAGTTTGTGTGGCTGCAGGTGAAAAAAGTTGGTTTGGAGAGTGATCCCAGAAAAACAAGCAACAGCATCTTCTGGGAGGGGTTGGGTAAGCAAACAGCATCCAAGGAGCCATTTCATCCAGGCAGGAGGGATAGGGATGAGATGGAGATGGATCGGCTCAGCCCCCAGCCTTGATCCAGGCGTTTGCTGCTCTTCCCCACATTCCCCTTCACTTTAATCCTTGCTTATAAATCTTTCCAGCCTGTGGGGATGAAATTCAGACTTTTGTGTATTTACTAATTGAGAAGATGGATGGCTCAGGGTGGGTTTTTTCCTATTAAACTTTTTCTGCCAAGCAATTTACTCTGTATGATAAAGATTTTTACTCCACTTGGGCAGTTTTATCTGGTTTTAAACTTGCTATTAATGTTTTTCACTGAAAAGATTAGATGGCAAAGAGAGGGCAAGTGTTTCCAAAAGTCACAAAGAAACACAAACCCTTAAAATAGAAAAAATAAAAGCAGCTTAGAGCTATCAGGGTGAACTGTCTGGTTGGTCTGCAGCAAAGCATCATTTGAATTTAGCAGTTGCAGAAGAATTTGAAAGGGATTGGTTTTACATTCGCCACCAGAGACAATGTTTTTATTTCCAAATTGCCAGCAAACCCAAAAAATTTCATTTTCTTCTCTGCCTATTTGTAAGGGAATATTCACTGGGGTATTTGATAGCTGTAATTTACTTTCCAAGCTGTGTAATTAGCCACCTCAATCAAACAGCATCATTTCTATCTCTGCTCGAAGAATAAACTATTCCAGTGCACAACAAATGCCTTTGCCTCGATTTGAGCAAAGCCCAGGGACAGGCTGGAATTTTGCAGCCAACTTTTCCTTTCAGAGATACTCGCGCTCATCAAGGGCTCTGAAAGCTCCCTGGGAAAAAAGAGAGGGAAAAGTGGGGCTGGATATTGACTCAGAGCTCTTGCTCACAGCCCTGAGGTGGCAGAAGGGTGCGGACACATGCCGGGGAATGTTTATTCCTGAGACTGCAGATTAGGGATTCAGGATTGGGAGATGGGGAAGGAGCTTCAGGGTCACCCAAAGGTTTCCCTTTTTACACCTGAAAGCACCAGAAGTAGTGCAGAACATCTTTTCCCTGTTTTTCAGTGGATAGAGTGACCCTTCTTTCCCACCAAGACACATTTCCCACGAAGGTGAGGACCTGGAAATCTCCAGCGTCCCATTCCCCCCTCTTTGATGGGCTCGGAGTTGTCTTTTATGTGGGTGTGAAACCCTGCTGGGCTCATTCCTGACTCTCAGCTGCTGGTTTGGGATTTCAGGCTGGGGCTGGGCACGGTGTCATCGGCACCATTATTTACCAGCCGAGCTGATCTGGAGCCGCTCCCAGGAGACTCCCAGGCACCGGGAGCTGCGAGCTGGAGTTACACCTGCCCCTAAAAACAGACAGAGGGAAACGAGGGAAATTGCCTTGTAAAAACCACAAGGACTTTTGCCTTTCTTCTTTTCACTGGAGCTCTTAAATTCAAGGCTGGCTCTGGAGCCTGCGCAGTCCCGGCATGTTCCTGGCAGACTTGAGAGACAGAACTTTTCTTCCCTCTTCTCCTTAGCATAACAATCCCTTGTTAACATAATAAGATTAATTCTTGCGCTGCAATCAAGAAGCCACACTTTCACCAAGCCCTAAATAATATCGTTCCCTTGCCACGTTTATAAAGTAGCAGGGTTTTTTTTTTTTCCCCTTTCTTTTTCATTTTCTTTTTTTTTTTTTCTTTTTCCCTTTGCATTGAAAAAAAAGGAAATCTTGTAATCTTGAGATAAATATAACGGTGTGGAAGCTTCCCATTCTCCTCCAATCTGATTGCAGTGGCAGCAAAAGGACATGGGCCTAATTAAAGTGCCAATCAAGCAAAAATGGGATTCATTGTTTTTATACAAATGCTCCCCTTAACCCTTTGCAGCTCATTCATAATTTTCTAATGCACTGGGTTTTATCTTCTCAGCAAAAAAATGTCCAAGCCAGGTTCCAGAGCAAGTCTGGGGGATGAAAAATCGCCAAAAATTATATTAAAAAGCATAACTGGTGATGAGGACAGTGTCCAGCAGCCTCAGCACATCCCTCCCATCACATTTTCCTGCTGCCAGCTCCTCTCCTGCAGCCACGGGAGGAGCTGCGGAGCTCTCGCCTTCCCTCCAACGTCCCTGTCGAGCTGGGAAAGTTCCGTGGGACCTGGAAAACGTCAGGATCAGACGGTAATTCTTAGAAAGCACTAATGCAGTCCAGTGTTTATCATACTCAGACGTGCAAACAACACCCTAACCCAGAGGATTTTTTAGTAGTTTTCCAGTGGGTTGGGACAGTCTGCTCAGATCTGAATATCACCAACCACTTCGGGGCCGGTGGTGGAAGGTGAAATCTGGTCCCAATCCTCCTGTAACACCAGCTGGACACTGAGACAACCCCCAAACACATCCGGGCACATCTGGGCAGCGAAACAAGAGCCGGAAATTTCGAAGGCTGGCTGGTGCTGTGCTCTCTGTGTCTGTTCACAGCAAGGAGTCCTCACATGGTGGCAATTCCCTCTCGATCCCAGGAAATATCTCATGGAGCTTCACCCCGGGGTTTGGGAGCCATCCCTTTTCACCACCAGCTTCTCAGCAGTGCCCTTTAAATCCCAATTTCCAGGAGCAGGCAGAGCTCACCCAGCCCATCCATGCACAACATTCCAGCAGGTCCAGCTCGGCTGCTTTAACCTTGTGTGGCAGCAGCCGCTGACAGAGGAGAGGGGAAGCTGCAGAATGCAAAGCACAGCATTAAAATAACTTTGCATTAAAAGACCTGCATGAAAGGCAGCCAGAAAGCCCCCAGGGAACAGCCTGGGGACTGATCTGGGTGAAGTTAGGAAAGGCCTAAAAAGAACCATGTTAGTGATGGGGTTTGGCCACCTCTGTGCCTTTGATCCATCAGAGTCCCCAGTGCTGCCTGGGATGGCCCAAGGCTGTGAGCAGAGCAGGGTGGGTGTGGGAAGAATGGCAGGGCAGGCATTCGTAGATCATGGAATATCCTGAGCCAGAGGGACTCACCAGGATCATCCAGCCCAGCTCCTGGCCCTGCACACCCCAACATTCCCACCCTGGGCATCCCTGGCAGCGCTGTCCAAGCTCTCCTGGAGCTCTGGGGCCGTGCCCATTCCCTGGGGAGCCTGGGCAGTGCCCAGCACCCTCTGGGGGAAGAACCTTTCCCTGAGATCCAACCTCACCCTGCCCTGGACCAGCCCCAGCCGTGCCCTGGCTGCTGTCCCTGTCCCAGAGCAGAGATGGGAGCTGCCCCTGGGGAGGAGTTGCAGCCCCCAGAGCTCTGCCCACATCTCCTCTGCTCCAGCTGAACAAACCAAGTGCCCTCAGCTGCTCCTCCTGTGGCTCCTCCAGGCCCTTTCCCATCCCCATGTCCCTCCTTTGGATGCTTTTTAAGCAGCTTTAGATCTTTCTTATACTGTGGCACCCAAAGTGCCCCCAGCACTGGAGGTGAGGCTGCCCCAGCCCAGCCCAGAGCAGGACAGTCCCTCCCTGGCCCAGCCAGGCCTGTTGGACACGGTGGTCTTTGGGCTCCAGGGCACTGCTGACTCATGTCCAACCTGCCCTCACCAGAACTCCCAGGTCCCTTCCTGTGGTGCTGCTCCAGCCCCTCATTCCCCAGTCTGTCCCTATGTCCAGCTTTGCTCCAGGGGCATTTGACAAGGCCCTGTGTGTTCACTGACACTGCTGCAGCCGCCAGGGCATGGCTTGCAGCAGTGATGCAGCAGGAGAGGTCCTGATACCATCCCTGCTCCTGACACCCAGTTCCAGCCTTCTCAGCTGCTGGTCCCTCAGACAGAGGAGGTGTCAGGCTGGCAGAGGAAGCTCTCCCCACCTGAACCCAACATGTCACCAGAGCTCTTTTGTTTTTTGTTTTTTTTTTTTCTGTCAAAGCTTGTCCCTCCCCTCCTCGTGGCTGTTCCCAGGCCCTGCCTCTCGCTGCCCATATTGCTCCAGCCCTGCTGTACAAGAGCTTTATCGAGTGCCACAAGCTGAGGGGCTTTGGCAGCTCTCCACACAGCCTGGAGGAACAGGAGACAAGGAGAGAAAAGAGCCCAGGCTCTCCCCACTGATCTGGCCTTCCCTGGGTTGTTTTCAGAGACGATCTGGTGGGAGATGTGCAAAGGGACTGGCACTTCTTGGCTGGGTTGCTCTGGAAAGCGGGGCAGCACTGGAGCAGGAACACTCGAATTCCTCTCATGTCCTGGGCAGCGGGGCAGGCAGAACTGGGGAATTTGGGGAGGCAGCTGCCTTCGCTCTTGCAGGGAAAAGCACTGGCAGCTGTGTCTGCCTGGGCCAAGTGAAAAGGTTTTATTTTGCTGCCTGTATTCTGCCCCCTCCAAGGGCATCCCAGGAAGGTGGTGGTGACCTCCTGGTAGATCAGCCTCCTGCCCCGATGTCCCTGGTTTGCTGGTAGGAAAAGCACAACCCCAAATACCCCCAAATACCTGGCTTCTCTGCATCCTGCCATTCCTAAGGATATCCTTGACGTCTCCACAACCTCTCAGCCCCAAAACTGCAGCAAGGTCCTGCAGCGTGGGGCAAGGGCTGTGCCTCACTGCTCTTATTTGGAGGAACAGCTGCTCCTTCCTCCATTCCTTTATCCATTTTTTTTCTAATCAGGAGTCAGCCCACACTTGGAAGCATTTGTGTTGCAAACAGGTGACAAAGGGGAGCAGTGCTCTGCAGAGAGGAAACTGAGGCACAAGACATGAGTTTCCTTAAACCACAGGAGCAAGCTCTGAAGCAGGAGCAGGGAAAACCTCTAAGTGCCAGCTCCGTGTTTTTCCAGCAGGACTCTGCACAGCTTTCACTTGTCATGTGCATTTTTAAATGACAAGGAAAAGATTTTCTAAACCAGGGAAACGTGATTATTTTCCCCTCTCTCTCTCTTCCAGGTGCTTGGCTTAGCGTTGTAATACCACAAGAATGAAATCCATCTGAGTTGCTGTTGTCCTGCTACTTAAAACCCCATTTTCTGTCAATATTGCTTCATTTTGATCAAGCTGCTTACATGTTTTATATTATTCTGGGTTTTTTTCCCCCTCCATTTTGCTGCAGCATTTCAGAACATTTTGTTTCTTGCACTTCCCAGTAAATACTTCTCAGTAAATAGCCTGGAAGTAAGAGAGGCAAAGGCATGAGAAAGTCTGGGCTTTCATTGTTGTGGTGTTTCATATCTATTACACTTGTCAATGTGGAATACAAAAAAAAAGAAAAGGGGGAGGGGGGAGGGAAGAGGAATTTACCTGTTTTATCCCCACTGACATTCAGAAGGAAGGGAGAGGTTGAGCATTTGCTCTTTCCCGATTCTGGAATTGCTCTTTGCCTTTGGATAGGGCACAGGGCAGGTGTGTGAGCCCAGGTTCCATGGGGAGACGTGGACACGGCCCCAGCATGCCCAGCTCTGGGAGCAGGGGCTGCACAGGGACCCCACGTGGGGTTTCCAGCCGCGAACGCACCCCACTCCCAGCACCGGGGCAGAGCCGCCCAGCACCAGCTTAATATTCCTCCCCAAAGGCTGCTCCCCCCAGCTCCCTGATTTTCTCAGCTTTTTAATTGGAATGATTCATTTCCTTCCACAACACAGAGCAGATTTAAATGAGATATCCGAGAGGAGAAGCTAATAATCAGTTTGCACTCGATTTGCTCTCCTGAATCAGGTGGAGGGGAGCTGATCTTGCAGGACACTGCTCAGGCTGCAGCAAGCCAAAATTATGTCAGAAAGCTGATTTTTTTTTTTTTTTTTACATGCCTGGTCCTCTAAATCAAATTTGACTACCAATGTAGTCGAAACCACAGAGGTAATCAGTTAATAAAACTTCGCACTTACCTGCTACTTCCACTCAAGGATTTAAAGCCCTTTGCAAAGGTCAGTATCGCAATGATGAGAATTTTCCAGCTGAAATGTTTTCACTGGGAAGGAGAAAGAAGAAGGGAAATAAAAAAGAAGAGAAAAATATTCACGATTCCTGGAAGTTAAAAATTCTGCTGTTTTGGATGCAGGCAAGGAATAATATTTTTTGTGAAAGGAAAAGGAGAAATTGCCATGCAAATGTTAATGGTGTTTTGAAGCTTCACAGGAAAGCCTGACTTGTGTAGCAGCCTTAATATACATTAGTACCCCTCGTCTGCAAGCAAACAACATTTTGCAGAATAAACTGAAACACAACAGGGAGAGCCTGGGAATTATTTAGAAATCTAATTCCCACTGAAATCAGGCACTGAGCAATTTATTCCACGCACATTTAAATCAGCGCTGCCGCCAGAAAACATACACCAAAAAATGCACCACCTGTAACCTGCCAGGCACGAGGACACCACTGCGGCTGCGGCCACTGCCAGCATCCCTGCCAGGGCTGGAGGTGACATCCTGGTGGAAAATGCATTCCAGGACTGCCACTATCCCTTAGAGTGGAAAAATGCAGGAATAGGACAGTTCCAAGCAGCCAGCCCCACTTGTGCACCTCTTTCTCTCGGGGACACGAGCGGGCAGGGATGGGCAAACCAGCACACGTGGACAAACCCAAATTAGCTTGATTTCCTTAGGGATGCAGGCTAAAAATAATAATAAAAGCTCTTTATTTGCAGGGTGACTCCCCTGCACTGAGAGCAGAGCCTGCGTGCGGTGCTTGCGTTTCAATCAATAAAACTCAGCTCAGCGCTGCTCCTAAGCCAGGTTTAACCACCTGGCACCAGTTTAGCTTGTTAGCACGAGTGGATTTTGGAAAGTTATACTTTTTTAGCCAGACCTGGGTTGGTAGCCATGGTTTAGCCATGGTCCCACCAAGGTAAGCAGGAAGCCCCAGAACAGCAGGGAGAGCTGTGCAGCCTTTTTTTCAAGCTCACCTTGCAGTAATTAGAGTCCACAGCTGTAATTACTTTCTCATTTTGGTTTAATAATTGCCTCAGCCATCCCTACATGCCCCTCAGACTGGTGATGAGGGAGGCTCTGGCATCAGTAGCCACACAAAGTGTAGTGGTAAGCAATGATTTTATTGCTTGGGTTTGATTTTTGGGCACCTCTGCTCTGCCCCAAATCCCCACTGGGTGAAAATTAAATTAAAGAAGGTTAAAAAAGAAAAAATTAAAAAAGGATAAGAATGGTGATTAAAAGAGAAAAAAAGCCCTTTTGTCCCTTGCCCCAAGCCTGCAAAATGACAGCAGGGAGTGCTTGCACAGGGTTCCCCCTCACAAACAAAACTTTATTGGGGGTGGCGGGGTATTTTTATTTTTTCCTCCCAGCTCCAGTGTATGTTTTTATGGAGGTGTGAAGAGCTGCTGCTTCCCTCCTGGAAGAAATGAGGGTGCAGCTTTGGGGATCTTCCAGAGGGTCTCCCCACTTCCATCTCCAGCTCCCTCTGGATTTGTTTGATTGTTGGATATAATTTATCTCCGGGGGGGCTGACATACACACATTATCCCCCCTCTCTTTTCCCAGGATTTTGGGAGTATTCCCCTGTATTTCAGGCTGAGGCTCTGGCTGCCCCCCTCTCCTTTCAGGGCTCCCCCAGGAGGCGAGGAGGGGTCCGGGGGTGCCGTGACTGATGGGCAGCAACCCCCCACCCCTTAAATTTCGAGCTGGGGCGGGAGAGCCGCGCAGGTGTTTGCGCTCCTGCTTTAGCGGCCCCGCTGGGGCGGCGGCAGCGCTGGGAGGGGGGCGAGCATCCCTTCCTCCCGCACACCTGAGGCAGGAGCAGCCCCAACACCTGCCCGGTCCCCCCCCCGCCCCGCCTCGCTGCGCGGAGCTCTGGGGAGGGGGCGATGCGCGAACGTTCCTCCCCGCGCCGNGGCGGACGGGAGGAGCCGGGGGGGGGTGCCCGGCTCGGGGTGGGGGGCGGGGGCTGCGTGCGGGTTTTGCGAGGGGAGAAGGGTGCGGGGGAGAGAGGGAGGATTGCAGAGTTTTCCCTGCATCCCCGCCGAGGCGGCTTACCTTTCTTTCCTTTAAAAATAAGGGGAAAAAAATCTTTAGTATGCAAATGAGCGCTTTCTGTTCCAGCTTGGTTAATTGGATCGTGTTTGTGTGTAAACACGGCTTGGCTGAGCAACAGCCCCCCCACACGCTCCCCATCGCCGCCCGGTGCTTCCCCCGGTGCAGGAGGCGATGGATGCTCAGTTTCGGTGGCGGCGGAGGAGCCGCTCGGGCTGGCGGCAGCGGCTCCAGCCCGGGGACAGGAGCCTGCGGCTGTGGAGCCGGGGTAGGGAGCGATTTGCGCCGAGGGAGTGCGAGGAAGGAGAGTTCTCTCCCATGCAGCCAGCCCGGGGGAGGTGGGCACCCCGCGGGGGTGTCACCGCCCCATCCCACCTCCCCACGGCGAGGGCAGCAGCGTGGGAATCCGCAGGCGTTCACCCCGCAACTTTACAACCTGCTCGATTCCCACGCAAAAAAATAAAATAAAGAAAGGATTTGGGAAGGGGGTGCGTTTTGGGAAGCTGTATCTGACATGCTGCTGTGTGCCTGCTCCCTGGACTATCTGTCACCTGTGGAGGACGCTGAGCTGCAGCCAGACCCCGGCTTCGCCTCTCTGCTGCTCATCCCCTCCCAACGCCGGTGTCAAATCCCATCTGTGTCACGCCGCCGTGGTCCCCACGCCAGCTTTTGTGAGGGTACGGCTTGGGGATGCTTGGGAAAAAAAGAAAAAAGGGATTAAAAAAACCCCAAACCCACGCAGCTAGTCCATCTGTTGATTAAATGAAGGATAAAACTTTTGGAGAGAGTAGTGCTTCTCCACGGGCAGCTGGTTTTTTGCTCAGCTAGACATTAGTGCTGAACATCCCCCACCAGACGCTGGGTTTCACCCTATTCCCCGAGCAGAGACGCCGTGTTTGTGGTGTCTGTGCTCCCGATTATCCTTCCCTCTTCTTTTCCTGGGCTCGGATGTGATGTTGGGCTCCTACACTATCCTCCCTTCCTCTTTTCTCTTCCCCTCACTCTCTGCTTGTACTAATATTCCTTCGGGGAGAAAGCTGTGTTTGCATTTGCCTTTGCTGCTGCACAAAAGAAACCCACTGTGTCCTCCATGTGGGTTTCTGGCTGAACAAATCTGAACTCTCCCTGGTACAGCAGGGCAGCGGCGGGGCCGGGCAGAGCAGCAATTTGGAAGCTGCTCCCGGCCTTCCTGCATCCCTCCCTGCTCCCACAGATCCTGGCAGTCCCTGCAGGTCAAATGGCAGTTTGCTAGCGGGGCTGGAGAAGTTTGTGAGCGGGATCCAGCTGGGATTTGTTGGGTTCTCCCCCCACTCCTTCCTTTTGCAGCCATGATTTTAATGTGGGTTAATGCACTTTTTAATAGCGCTCGCGTTGGGAAGCCACGGCGGCTCCTCGGCTCTGCTGCCTGAGCTCAGCTGATTTGTCTCCTGCCTTTTCCAGCAGGATCGTGCATCTGGTACCTGCTTATTCATGCCGGGTTAGGAGGCACTGAGAATGCCTTGCAGAGCATTTTTTCGGCTGTTTTCTCCCGCAGGATGAGCCAAGAGCATTTCTGTGGAGTTGCCGCTCTCCGTACGCGACAAAGGCGCTGTCGGCAGCACCGTGGGGTGAAACCGTGCAAAGGATCCCTAACAGGATTTAATGCACAGGATTCCTTCAGCCACACGGTTCTGTGGGGGAGGAAAGGCCTGGATGAAGGTGCTGAAGCTGATTTTGCAGCACGTGTTGTGTTGGCCTCCCCTCGAGCAGTTGCTGTGGTGTGCCCAGCTGTGGTGGCACTCGCTGTCTGTGACCAAGGTGTCCCCAAGGTGTGGGGATGGGATGTTGTGTGGGAACACATGGGGCAGCTCTGCCTTGCTCACAGGAGCTGCTGATTCAGAACTCATTTCCAGGGACTAAAATCACTTGGCTCTGCCCTTCAGCAGTTTCAGGAGTTCCTTTTTGTGGGCAAGGGGCAGGCAGGGCCGTGTTTGCTTGCCAAAGTGGCTCGAAGGGATTTGCCATGATTAAATTCCCCTGGGCCAAGGGTAGCAGGGCTGGAAGGATCACCTCTGCTGAAAACCCCACTTGAGGTCTCAGGTCTGGACACTACTTTAAAAAAAAATAAAAATCTCCTTATCCCAAACCTCTCCAAAAGGACATTTTCCATCACAGGATTTGTACACCTGTGCCCTCGGGTTTGTATTTCATGGGCACCCCAGTGATACCCTGGCATCCTGCTGTTCCTGCAGCCCATGCAGTCTGGAACTTGGGCTTCCAGCGGAGCTTGCAGGAGGAGGAAGCTGCTTTTGCTCCTGTCTGGGGCTGTGCTGCACCTGGGCACCCCAGGCATGGCTCAGCCTGGGAGGAGGAGGATCTGTCCCACAGCTCACTGCTCCAGGGGACTTGGGAAGTACAAATTGCCTTCCCTGGAGCATCCTCTACCTTTCCCCCTTGCAAATGGTCTGAAGCAGCCTGTGCTGCGCTGGCTCTTTCTGAGAGTTTATAGGTCAGTGCTCCAGGGCTGATACCTTTTACCCTGATACCACCTGGTACCACCCCATCAAAGCTGTCAGGGCCAAGGCTTTGGTGGAAGGGAGAGAAGTCCCGGCAAATTTGTCTCCTGTGGAGACAGGACGTGTGGTACCCTGGGTGGGAAGGAAGGAGTTCAGGCTGCTGCCATGAATCTGCCTGCCTTTGCTTCTGCCTGGGGAATAACTCACCCGTCCCTCCCCTGCTCCAGTGCCAGCCAGACTGGGGGAGGTGGAAACAACTGGGGAAGGTGTCCCAGTGTGGGAGGTGGGGCTGTGGGGAGAGCACCACTGAAGATGCACCTACAGCCACCTCCTCTCACTGCCCTGTACTAGATGGATTTGGCAGCATCTTAAATTTACCTTGGATGGGAAGATTTCTGCCTGTCTGGGGCTCTCTTTCCAAAGGCATGTTTGCTTTCCCTCAGGGTGATGAATACAGAGTTCTCTGGGTGTTGCAGGGTATGTTTTTCTCCTTCACAGTTCACTTGGTTCCTCCCTGGAAGCAAATGCTTTACAATCTTCTGTCAGAGGGGCCCGTTATCAGCAGCAGTGGCTCAACTTCCCACTGGCTCAGCAGCAGCCCCCAGGTGGAGAAGGGTGAAATTATGCTGATGAGAGAAACCAGTCCAATTCCACCCACCAATGCTAGTTAGGACCAAGAGATGAGGATTTTCACATCTTGGGGGTGGTTAGTGGGTGATGGGGAGGAAAATGCAAGGTTTGGAGTGCTGGGAGTGTGTGTGCAAGAGCCGGGACACTTGGGGGGTTTCTGTGTCTGACAACCACAAGTCTGTTAATGAAAAGCCTGGAAATCTGTGGTTGTGATCCCTCTTCCATGTTAATTCCTCCTGCTGTGTGGAGAGTGGGGCAGCTTTGCAAGGGAAGGGTGTTGGGCTGTTCCCTAAACCCAGCAGGTGCGTGTCAGCACTGGGAGCTGTTTGGGAAGTACAGGAGGAGTGGAAGCATCCAGTCAGCTTTAAAAATGATGGCGAGGAAGAGCTCTTGAAGCCCAAGAGGTTGCACCTCAGGATATTCTGTGGTTCTGTGAACTGAAAATGGTTGAGTAGAAGTCAGAGATGGTTTGGAAAGTGTTTTGTCAGGTGCTGCTGGTGGAAAGGTGCAGGCTTGGCAGGGGCAATGCGTTCACAACTGGGTAGGAATGGGAAGGAAACTGAAATAAGCCCCAAGTTAAAACTGGTGTTGTCCAGTCTGTGCTGTCCCAAAGGAACGGTGCAGAATTGCTTCCTCCAATGTCTGTTTTAATAGAATTTAGGTTTCTCATCTCCCATCTGCACCTCCTGCAGTGAGAGCCACGTGAGGACCCCCGATGACTTTGCTCAAATCAGGTTTTCTTGCAAGGTTTCAGCTCTCGGAAAAGCACAGGAGGGAGGAGCTGGGGTTTTGTTCAAGTGCCCTGTGCCAGAGGGAGGGGAGCCGGGCAGATGTTCCTCCTCGGAGCTAACGCTGCTTCCCCACCAGCCTCCCCCTTCCAAGGTTAAGCAGAGGTGCCCAGGCAGTTTATGCACAGCACATCTCGGGCTGATGTCGATTATTTCTGCGCTTTCCTGTTGGTTTAGGGGACACCAACTGGAGTCTGAACGTGCCTAGAAATCCCTGACAGGTTCCCAGCACCGCGTGTCACCAGCTCCAGCCTCTCTGTGGTCGGACTGCAAACGTTAGGATAAAAAAGCTCCGTGCTCTTCTTTCTTTTGTAGCTGTAAATAAAGAGGGGAGAGGCCAATGTGCCCCTTAGGTTGTGAGTTGGCTGAGGATCAAGGGCTTTGAATAAACTGTTTTCTTCCTGTGAGCAGCCTGTGATGGAGAGTGTGGCTGCTCCAAACCTCTGATTTAATGATCGGCTTTGCGAGTTTGTACAGCGCTCTCAGCTCCTCAGCACGCTGGGTGCGGGGGGCTTTATGGAAATGCTGCTGGAGAATTGGCTTTACATCACTTCCAGAATCCTTCCAGTAGGATTAAACAGCTTCTATTTATTTATTTATTTACTTTAAAGCCCAGCAAATTTATACCAACAATTGTCGAAGGCCCTAATTTATCTTCTGTTCAGGAGCAATACAAGTCTTTCCTTTGGCTTCATTGAGAGCTACCTCTGGCCAAAGAGAGTGACAGAGCCACAGTGACCGTGTACAAGCTTATTTTATAAATCAATAGGTAGTGAAACAAATTGGTTGTAAATCAGTCTCTTATTTGCTGAGATTTAAGGCGTTTGGTGGAGCTGTGAGTTTTCGAGGCGGTCTGCCCTGCCTTCAGGGCTGGCACATGGCCTGGCTCTTGCAGGGGTGTGGGAGCCCAGTACTCATTTCAAACGTGCCAGGAGATGTGCAGGATTTCTTGGCTGAGAAGAAATAAAATTTAAAACCTGTGCTCGTCTTTCCAGGCAAAGGTTGAGCAGCAGGACCCTGATGCTGCTCAGAACTCACGGGTTTCCATTCCTCCACTTCACTGCGCCTCATGGCACATCTGTACTCCAGACTGCTGGAAGGGGGAAGAGGAAAGTATCCATTTCTGAATTGTGCCTTGTGGTAGGACCGAGAAAATGCTGGGATTTGGTCTTGGAAACGGTGGCCTAACAGATGTCCTGGTTCAATATGCCCTTTGAGCGTAGTCGAGCCTGTTTATTCATTGCCTTGCTGGCAAGACCCACACTCAAGTGTTTGCCTTTCCCTGGTGGCAGCAGCAGCCTCCAAAGTGGAGCAGAAGGAGCTGGAGGTCACTTGGCTGTTAGATGGCTCTTCCTTTTACTGACTTGCATTAAACAGCTTAAAATCTAAATGTGCTTTTAGTGCCTGTGAGCGATGGGCTCTGGGCGTCCTGCCTCGGGTAGTGTCACATGCTGGAGAAGTGGGAGGTGGAACGCTTGCATTGTTAAATTCAGATGCTAACTTGGGGATAAGATCTTGTCTTAATGTGTTCATTCAACGCCCCCACTTGCAACAAAAGCTACAGCAGCTTTTGGTCTGCTGCATTTGGGGTGGAGCAGGATGTAATTGGTTTTTGAGGGCTTTGCCATAACTGCTGCTCATTAACCATTGATGCAGGCACGGTCAGACTTTCAACTCGGATAAGAGATGCTGTCTTTTGTTTCCAATTACTTTGCATTGGGTGGAATTGCCGCGCAGGTTTCACGTGTGTGTGGTCATGTGGTGGCTAATTCACCTCCTAAGGGCTGCTGGATTTATGTTCTGAGGTCTGGGGTTGTCATGCTCAATACGACACGAGGTAAAGGCAAAAGGCAGTGGTGAACTGCCAGTGGCTGGGCCGGGTCTGGGAGGATGCGGCAGCACCTAAAGCTGAACGTTTCAGGAGCCTTCTGGGTGAGCAACCCCAACGCTGTGGGAGGGGAAATAGAAATAGAGAAAGTGTTCGATAATGTGGCTTTTCTGAGGAGCTCTGCCCAGCAGGGCACACACTGCAGTTACAGGTGAAATACGCACCAACGGTGGAAGGGATGAGCTTCCTCAAACTTCCCCATGGATAAGGGATCAGTCTTTGTGCTGTGGGCCCAATATAAGCAGGGAGTGAGTGGAAGAAGCCACAGGGTTTGGAGTCCCACCTTGCATTTTGGGCAGGTTATCATTAACCTAAAATCACCTAACTCATTAAAAAATTAGAAAGGAAGGGCCTGGATCCCTCTCAGGTGCCTGTTGTCCCGTCCCCCTCCCACCCCCAGCATAAATGAGTATTCAAGCAGTCTGCTGCCAGTCAGTGAATGTCAATATTGGATAAGTGTTTCCTTTATATCACTGCAATTTAGCATAAGCTGCTTGGAAACAAATGTCTTCCATAAGCATGAGGTGTTTCAGTAAGTACACAGTCAACATTACTATGAGGATTAAATAAATGTCAGCCCCACTTGTATGCTCAGCAGCAAGTTAAGACAGCCGAACTTGCATAATGGCCAGCGCGGCAGGAGCAACAGCAGGGATTTTGAGAGTCTCTGGAAAAAGTGGAATGGAAGGAGCTGCTTCGGACGGATCCGAAGGCCCTGGATCAGAAAGGGATGTGGAGACACAGAGCAGGGGTAGCTGATGATGGGATGAAATGCTTCCCTGAGGGTGGTGAGGCCCTGGCATAGAGGAGCTGTGCCCTGTCCCTGGGAGTGTCCAAGGCCAGGTTGGATGGGAACCTGAGCAACGTGGGATAGTGAATGTCATCCCTGCCCATGCAGGGGTGGAATGAGATGCATTTCAAGGTCCTTTCCAACCCAAACCATTCTGATTCTATGGCATGGAGTGCAAAGAGATGCATGGAGCTTCCTCTTGGACCACCACGTCTGCTCTTTCTTTGGTAGTGGCTGCAAACCAAAGAGGAAAATGTGGTTTGGCCAATATTGGCTGGATCTGGTGAGGCTGCTGGCTCAGGAGGAGCAGCCCCCTCCTGCAGATCTGCCCAGGTGGCCACTGCCTGGCTGGACCTGCCCCTGCCTTTCCTGGTACAAACTGGGAGTTGCTTGGCTGCAGTTGGTGAAGCCAAGGATGAGGCTCAGCTGTCACTGCTTTGTGGGGAGCTGTAAGCCCTGATCCACCTCCAGCTCAAGGCTTCCCAAAGCCATGGAGACACAGCCCATGAGGAAAGGGTGGCACTGCTCCGTGCTGGCAGTGCTCTGGGGCCTGCAGGTGCTGCAGAGAGATGGTCACCCCCAGCTGCTCTGCCTTCAGGTGCTGGGTGAGAGTTTCTCTCTGCCCAAGAGGAAGAGGCCTCTGGCTTCTCCAAAGGGATTTAAACTCAGCCAGCACATGGAGATGTTGCTGAGGCAGCCGAGGCTTGAATCTTTCCCTCAAGCTCTGTCTGCGGAAAACCCTGCTCTTTACCACTCCTCGCTTTGCATCTTCACCTGTCACCCTGAGATGTCACTTGGTGCTGTCTCGGTCAGCCCATGACAACTTCTGCCAACGAGGAAAAGAAAAAAACAGGGAGTGTGGTGGAGGGGCTGAGCTGGCTGTGTTTCCATTCCCGACGATGCAAACCCGCTGCTCTCTCCCCAGCTGGCAAGGCGCTGACTGTAGCCACTTGTTCCCAGCTGCACAAAAATAACTGGAGACAAAATCGTTATCACTCAGATGAGCCTTATCAGCTCCTCTGATGTCTGCGGCTGCCTGCGCCCCGCGAGCGCTCGTTCCCCGCCGAGGGTGTGTTTAATGACCGGCCGTGGCTGTGCCAGGTGCCCCGAGCCGAGCATCCCGGCAGCCGCAGGTTCCCCGAGGATCCGCGGCTCTCGCCCCGCTGGGCTGCGCAATTCCAACGCCGGAGGAAGGGCTGGAGGACACGGGGGTGTCTCCGTATCCAGGCTGAGGAGGAGGGCGCAGGGGAAGGAATGCCCGGGTGTTTTGGCTCCAAAGCGGGTCACCTGGCGGAGCTGCTGCAGGTTTTCCCCTCACTGTTCCCGTTCAGCCTGGCGGTGGCAGCAGCCGCGCTCGCATGGAGCCGAGCGCTCCGCTCCCACCTGCCGGTGTCACGCTCCTTTGGAAAGGTCCAAGGTGACCCGCTGGGCTCCGGCTCTGCGGGGATGCGGAGAGCAGCGCGCCCGAGCTTTGGGGCTCAGCTAAGGCCATTCGCTCGGAACGGAGAGGTTGTTTGAGTGCTGGGGTGGGAGAAGAGTTGGGGCCCCTCTGAAGGTGCCACCCCAGTGTGTGGCTGGACACGTGTCCAGGAGGAGCTTGAGGTGTCCCTGCCTGTGAGCACGCCGAGTGTGAGTGCCGCGGGCTGCTCCACAGGCGGGGTGGTTCCGGGTGAGGGAGGGGGACGTGGGGCTGTCTGACCCGACTGTGTGCCCCCACAGTGATAAATGTACACAAGGGGCTCCTCTGCTCCAAGAACAGCTCCTCCTCTCCCTGTGGGTCCGGGTGGGATAACCGGCAGCAGGGAATGGCTGCCATTCCCGGTCAGTGGTGCTGTGCTGTTCCTTGCTCTCTCCCATGAGCTAATCCCCGGAGTGTGATTCAACACTCGCCTCTTTTCCTTCTGGCTGTGTCTTTAATAAGCCAGGAGTGATGGGGCCACCCCCCATCCTCCACAAGTGCTGGAGAAACAGAACCAACAGATGCTAAAATTAGGCACAGCTGTTTGCAGCGTTTTGTCCTCCCGATCACAGAGGCTGACACTGTCTGTACTTATTCCTCATCTTGTCCAGACACTGAAAAGGTTTAAGATATCAAAGCTTCGAGTGGCTGTAAATTAACTCCTTCTGTCTAAGCTGAAGCTTGACTTACTGATGGTAGATTTCTTGTGATTTACTTTATTTGCCCTTCTAATAATGGGAATTGCCAGGGAACAAGACTGGGTCTTCTCTCTGTACCTGGGAGACAGCACTGTTGGTTTGGCCTGCTCAGGAGCTTCCCCACCAGGGACCTGGGGGAACATCTTCAGTCCTGCTGTCCCTCTGCCTTTGTGTGCCTAAACCCTGTTCTGTGTGCAGCTTGGACAACCTCGGCAGCCCAGCTCAGTCTCTGCATGCCAAAAATTGTCCCAGTCCAGCCCCACATCCTGGCTGTAGTGAATTCAACCCCACATCCTGCCCGTGTGATGATTCCAGCCCCACATCCTGGCTGTGGTGAATTCAACCCCACATCCTGCCTGTGGTGATTCCAACCCCCCATCCTGGCTGTGATGATTCCAGCCCCACATCCTGGCCACAGTCATCTGCTCTTGCTTTGCTGAGAGGGAAGATGTTCTGGGCATTTTTGGTGCATGCAGGCTTTGCGTTCATGGTGGGGCGGGTGTCACCCCACGGCTGCATTTCCCCCCCCTGCCCAGTGTGTTTGGCCTGGCAGTGGCTGTACGGAGATTTTTGGGAGGAGGTGGCTCTCTCTGTCACCTGCCACCCCTTGGAAAACATCCGTTCCTCTCCACTGAGGTGGCAGAGCTGTAACACCCTGGAAAGGGCAGCAGGAGGAATTTCATGGCAGAGCAGAAATGTCTTTTCTGTCAAGCCTGGAGCAGTGTAAATGTCCCTCCTGACAGATCTGCGCTGATGGCACAGCACAGCTCTTGGGCTGGCTGTGTCGGGGTCTGCATGGGGTTGTGAGTCTGAGGGGTCTTTTCTGTCTCTGTGTCTCTCTTCTGCGGCAGGAGCGCCTGCTGAAGATTCCTCTTGCTCCAGTCATGCTTAAAATGATAATGTTGGTTTAAGATAGACACTTGTGATAAACTGGGCAACACGGTGCCCTTTGAAATCCTCAAAGCTCTCTCTCATCAAGTGGGCTGGCTGGAAAGGCAGCAGCCAGAGCAGTCCAGGGTGTTCAGATCGCCACGATTCCATGCTGACCTGCTCCTCAGGATGCTGTGCCAGCTCTCACCCTCCTCCCCTCCTGACTGCAACAAGGTGGTGTCTGCTACACTTGGGCAGCATCTCTGGGCAGCTTCCTGTGGTCTCCCCAAACTGCCTCTTTTCACTCTTTCTGTGATGGAAGCAAATCAGGAGGGGAAGCGCTAAAGGAAGGTTGCTTTTCCCTGGGGAGGAGCAGGGGTGGTGGGGAGGAAAGGGGGAAGGAGTGAAACATCTTAAGGGAAAGGACCACAGGCAAATGCCAAGGGGTTGATGTCCCTTGGTGATCTCTTTGCCAGGGGTGATTGTAGCAAACCTTTCATTCAGCACAGTGATTTTTTTCCTGCAGCAGGGAGGTTTCTCCCCGTGGTTTGGCTTTCTCCCAAGGATAGACAGAAATCCGTGTAGTTCTCTTAACCCCTGCAAGTTTCTGCTGACTCGAGCAGATCAGAGTTGTTGTCCCAGTGGGAGCATCTTGTTCAAAATCAGGAAGAAAAGTTGAACTTTCGAAACTTGTAGAGCAGGAAACATCCAAGAGTTAGGGATTGGAGACTTGGAAGTAGACTTGGCGAAATACCACGTTTTGATCTCTAAAATTTTAACATGGAGTTTAGGAAGGGATTTTTTGCACAAAGGATGGTGAGTATCCCTGTGGTGGATGATGGGGAAACTGTTGTAAAAAACATTTGTCTGCTGATTGCTGGTTTTTCTCTGGGGCTTGGAAATGGATTTCAGGTCTCTTCTTGCCTCTAGCCTGGCCAGTGAGCCACCGTGGTGGCTCTCTGAACGTCCCAATTTGTCACAGTATATTGAATTCTAAACCAGTGTTAATCTGATCTGTGTGTCTGTAAAGCATCTTGTGTTGGGTTTGATAAAATTAGGTTTTATTGTCTAACACAGTTTATTTCTCTTGGTCTGGTTGCGTGCTTTTATTGCCTGTTCTGCTCTGCACCACGAGGCCATCGTGTGCCAGCATCTGCCTCACTTGCTTGGCTCTGAAAGCACCTTAAAATCAGCCCCTAATTATTGAAAGTATGGAAGGACTCTGAGGGTGCCAATGATATCTGTCTGGCACTGGTGCATTGAGCAGGTAAAGAAAGGACCTAAGAGGCAATTGAGGAGATTGATGGGCAGTAATGGGGATAATTGTAATTTTTGTCCTGTGTTTTTAATAAAGTGATTGACGACGGGCACAGCTGGAGCCCCCGTGCGGAGACCAAGAGATGCAGTTAAATTACAGAGGCTTCTTAACTTAATGAGGCCAAGTAATAAAAACGAGGCATAATGAGCAAGGTATAATAGTACTATTATGCTTAGAGTGCTCTCGCAGAGGGCTGAGCAGGCGGTGCCTGGGAGTGTTTGGGATGATCTCACTGCAGGAAGGGCTTTCCTCCCTGGGGAAGGATCAGCAGTGGGAGATTTGGGAAGGATATTGGGTGATCTTACTGGGGAAGGATCAGCAGTAGGAGACTTGAAATGGATCTTGGATGCTCTTACTGGGGACGAATCAGGAGTGGGAGACTGGGGAAGGATATTGGGTGATCTTACTGGGAGGAAGGGCTTTACTTACTGGGGAAAGATCAGCAGTGGGAGACTTTGGAAGGATATTGGGTGATCCCACTGGGAGAAAAGACTTTTCTCCCTGAGGGAGGATGAGGAGTGGGAGATGTGGGAAGGATTTTGGTTGGCCAAGTGCTAACCCGCAACTGAATGAGCAGATGGAGCACTAGACATAGTTGATCCCTCTCTGTGCTCTTGGTTGTATTTGTGAGGTTTGGGCCAGCTCTGCTCCAGGTTTTATTCACTTCATGTCACCTTGGGGGTGTCCATGTGACTCTTGTTGCTACACAGATGGCATAGGGGGTCAGATTTTGTGACATGAAGGAAAAACAATGGGAATTTAACAGCCTGGAGAGAGGATATGCAGGGAGGTGGTGGATGGGCTCGGGAAGGTTGGCCAGGGCTGCAGCAGGCTCATGTCACACCTTGATTTGGAGCCTTGGCAGGGAGGCTGCAGCAGCTGGATTGGGACCTTTGTGGGGGTGGAGGTGGGAAGAGGATTAGTGCCTGCAGAGCAGTTGGGTGTCTGCTGCTGCTAAATGTGGTTAAACTTGAGCGACTTCTAATCTAATAATGAAAGGAAGAGAAATAAGTGTTCTCAGTGATGCATGCCCCTCACGGTAAGTACTAATTGAAAACAGATATTTACTTTAAAATGAAAATGTAATACGATAATGGTGGGTTGAGAATTTCGCACACGTAGGAGGGAGAGATGAACATGCACAGCCTCCCATCTGCTCTGCCCGTGTCCCTGGGCGCAGGATCTCCCACACCGCGGGGCTGCTGGGCCTGGGAGCCTGCACAAAGGGCCTGGGGCTTGTGCTGGAGCAGAGCTCAGCCTCACTCAGCTAAAATCAGGTTTATGAGGGTCTCTTGAGCTGACCTTGGCCTGCCGAGGACCTTCCAAGCTGGGTTCTGCCTTTCCTCCCACACCTCACAGAGCCTCCCCAGCCAAATCTCATGGGAAGGAGAGGTGGGGTAGACTGGGGAAGCATCAGTGACCTCCCTTTGTCACTGGGATGGGGACAGTGGTGGTGACCCTCTTCCTGATGGTCTCTGCTGCTTGAGACGCCCCTTGCTGCCCCTTTCTGGCTGTCCTGCCCCATTCCCTGGCTTGGTGGGTGGACCTGGCTAATGCTGCCTTTTGGGGGCTGCTGGAGGAGCACCAGGGACACCTTTGCTCTCTCAGGCCGACCTGAATGGGTGCTGATCCCTTGGGGAGAGCCTTGGCTGTGAGTGCTGAGACTGCAGCACCTCTTGGTGTCTGTTTGTCCGCCCTCCCCTCCTCTCCCTGAGCCAGTTTCAAGCCAGCCGTTGCTCCAGAGTCAGGATGGTTTTCCAAATGTTTGTAACAAAGCTCAGTGCAGCGTGACTGGTGGCCATTAAAGGATCCTCCCCAACAAGCACCCCCCAGCGCTGGAATCTTCTGAGGGAAGTAGCCTGGCCCTAATCCCTTTGTGCAGAGTTCCTGCTTGTTTCTTCCTATGGGTGCATTTGTATAATTTGCATTTTGCACTCTGATCGTATGCATAGAATTCAAATTGAAATGGGGCTTGAATACATTTGCATGCTAATGAGGCAGTGGCTTTATTTATTTATTTGGAGCCCTCTCGAGCAGGCAGCCGTGTGCTGGAGAGCAGCTCGTGCAGCTCTCCTGGTGACAGAGCTCTGTGGCAGCACGAGGAGCCTCAGTTTTGTCCCAAGGCCCACCTGCCCCCTGTGTGTTAGCAGGGCTCTGCCCCAGCACCCGTGGCTCAGCCTTTCTCAGCCTGTGTGGAGATCAACAGTTTCAGCCCCCTTAACTACCCAGAGGTGCCTCTTTATGTCATGCCAGTGTTAACTGGGTGTGGGTGAAAACATTTCAGTGTTGGAGTTGGGTGCAGCCAGCAGGAGCCATGGTGACTGCAGAGGTCCATGGGCAGAATAACCAGAGTGTGTCCCTGTTCTCTCCTTGACTTTGGGGTGCTGCTCAGAGTGCTGCCCACAGCTCCCTGTGTTCCCTCTCTCTGTTATGGGGCTGGTACTTCTGGGGTCCTTGGGCACCTGCCCTTGGGGTGTAGCACAGGGCCTCGGGCTGTGCTGCCCATCACTGCCCAGCCCAGCTTCCCTTGGCACTGCCCTGCTCCACCCACGCTGTGCTCCCCCAACAGCAGCCTCTCAGCCTCCTGCAAAGCAATAGCGAAGAAATTTTGGGAATGTTGAGAAGGAGAAGCCAAGGGCTGGGAGAAAACGAGTTCCCAAAACTCCACAGCATTACTGGGGGAGAGAAAGACACCAAAGCCTCTGAGTTGCAGCACCAAGCCCCTTTGTGCTGGGACTCGGTGCCCCAGCAGACATACCCAGAGCACAGCTCGCTGCTCAGCCTTTCCATGCCAGCTTTCCCTCCCGGATGGCTCCTGCTGCAGCTGAGTTTCTTGCTGGCACAGGGAACACTGGCCAAGCCAGGGCTCCTGAAATGGCAGCAGGAATTGGGTCACATCGTGCTGCCCCAGGAGAGGGAGTTTCTCTCCGAGCAGTCTGGCTCCCAGTTATTATTTTACAGAGGATGTTAGAGGTTGATAAGGGAGCTGTTCTGACTGCCAGTGGGGCTTATTTGGGGCTTACTGTGTGCTCCAGTTTGTATTTTAATATAGTCAAAGGTGACTTACAACTTTAATATTAATTTTAAAACTGATTGCTCAAGATGTTTTTTTATCTGTGCTAAACCAGATTAATCTCAGCCTTCCTTGATCCTGTTGGTAGCTTCTCTCTCCCTGGCTGGAGCCACACGTGGTCTGTGTTGCACCAACAAAAGCTGAGGAGGAAGATGTTTTTGTGGCGATAAATAATTGTCGCGGGGCTGCTTTTCTTCCAGAGAAATCTCAGCTCTACGAGCTCGACAATGGCATCAGTGGGAGCTCTTGCTTTTGTCCAAGGCTATCCTCCTGAGCGTGCGGAACGGGGCTTTGCTGAACAACACCTGGCTTTGTGCTTCCCATAGAAACCTCCTCCTTGCTGTTGTGTTTCTCCCCGGTTTTCCAGGCGCTCCAGATTCCGTCTCCTCCTGTGCTGCTTTGTGCCTCTGGCATTACAATTCCTGGCACGCTTGCTCTGCTGCTGGCAGGGGGTTTTGTGCCCGAGGTGACAATATTCTGTGGGTTGGGAAGGTGGCCTTGGGACAGCAGGGTGTGTGGAGCTGGATCCTTGTCCTGTTTCTGGCTCCTTGAGCACCCTTGGGCAAGGCTGGAGGAGCCAACAGTAGCCAGAGCCTGGTGATGTTCTGCCTCTGGATGCCTAATTCGTGGTGGTTTGGGCATTGGCTTGATACTTTGAGTAAATGTCACACCTTTCAATTTGACCACTTGGGTACCCAAAACTGAGTTGCGCTCGACAAAATTCAGCATTAAGTTGGGTTGCTCAAAGTGGAGGCTGGTGCTCTCCAGCAGTTTTCTAGGTAATCCCAGAATCCCAGAATGGTTTGATTTGGAAGAGACCATAAAGCCCATCCAGTTCCACTCCCTGCCCCAGGCAGGGACACCTTCCACTAGACCAGATTGCTCCCAGCCCTGTCCAAGCTGGCCCTGAACACTTTCAGGGATGGGGCATCCCAAATGATGTGGTTTAAGTGAATCCCCTTGACTTGACTGTTGGACTTGATGACCTTAAAGATCTTTCCAGTCGTAATGATTCCATGATTCTATGACATCTCCAGGACACTTAGTGACCATACTTGTTGGTCCTGCCAGTCTGGAGCATTGGTGGGTGGTTGGTCTTTGTAGTTGGAAGAAAAGGATCAGAGTCATGGCCCTGGACACCTGTGGCCATAAGTCTTCATGTCCTGAGCACCGGCCAGGCCAGCCTAGTACCAGAGGCACCAGTGAAATCATCCCAAATCCTGAGTTTACAGGATCCCTGTACCTCTGGGAATGACTGATAGAATCAAATGCTCTGTAAGCAGCCTTTAGTCTTCCTGGTTTTTGTGTGGGAAAGCACTTCACTGATGGTCCATGTTCTCCAAAATACCTCCCAAATGCTGCCTGTAGCTTTTCTCCTGCCAGCCTTACAAAAAACAGAGTTTCAGAGCTTGTTATTCCATGCACAGTGCTGTAAATAAACATGCTGGATTGGTGGGCTGGAATTTGAATGAGCTGAGTGGATCTGAGAGTGGCACGTGGGGGAAACTGGGGCACGGAAGGTTTGTGTGACATCTACGAGAGCTGGTATCACAACCTGGGGGAAACCAGGAGGATTTGTTTGCTGCATCTGCCCCTGGTCTGTCTGTTCTGCACACGCTGTTTCTGCCTGAGGTGGGGAAGCACCAGGTACCGTGTTTGCTCAGGAGCCAAACCAGATAAGACAGTGATAAGACTGAAAAGCCACTAAAGGCAAGACTTGACTCCGTGCAAGCAAATGCCGAGCAGCAGCCACATAAATCCCATTTGTTTTACATTTCAGAGCTTAATGAGACAGAAATCGCATGGCAATTGTCACATGTGAAGGCAGAGATTGCCGGTTTGCATTTAACTAAAGCAAGCACCGTATGCAGCACGGAGCCGGGATCCCACTCCTGCTTCTGTGGGGAGTGCTCCTGCAAACTGCTGCTGCCCTGGAGCTCAGCACCAATCCTGGCTGAAAATAACCCCCCTGGCAGCCACACCATGCTCTCCTGGAGGTCCCCAGCCTTGTCCAAAATACTGAAATGTCACATGCTTTGTGTAGAGAATGGTTCGGGTTGGAAGGATAATCAAGTCCAGGAACTGAATTCTTTGTGGTTTCACCAGGATGTGGGTACTGAAAAGCTTTTGGAATGATCTGTAGGAAGTTTAATAAGACTGAGGGCAGGTGCTGCAACCCCAGGATCAATCCAGGCTGGGGATGAAGGGATGGAGAGCAGCTCTGGGAGAAGCCCTTGTGGTGCTGCTGGGTGAGAGCTGGACAGGCCCTGGCCCAGAACCCCCCTGTGCTGGGCTGATCCCCCAGCGTGGGCAGCAGGGGAGGGGGGGATTCTGCCCCTCTGCCCCGCTCAGGTGAGACCCCACCTGCAGAGCTGCCTCCAGCTCGGGGGTCCCAGCACAGGAAGGACCTGGAGCTGCTGGAGCCAGTCCAGAGGAGGCCACGGAGATGCTCCCAGGGCCAGAGCCCCCCTGCTCTGGAGTCAGGCTGGGAGAGATGGGGATGTTCACATGGAGAGAAGCTTTGGGGTGACCTCACTGGCCTTGCAGTGCCTGAAGGAACTGACAAGAAAGATGAGGACAGACTGGGGACGAGGGCCTGAAGTGACAGGACAGGGGAAAATGACCTTAAGCTGAGAGAGGGTAAATTTAGAATTTAGGAAGAAGTTGTTCCCTGAGAAGGTGGTGAGTCCCTGGAATAGATTTCCCAGAGAAGCTGTGGCTGCCTGGAAGTGTCCAAGGCCAGGTTGAAGAGGGCTTGGAGGAACTTGGGATATGGAAGGTTTCCCTGCCCATGGCAGTGTGGTGGAACTGGGTGAGCTTTAAGTTCCCTTCCAACCCAAACCACCCCAGCCTTCTGTGTGCCTTGTCCTCCAACAGGTGGAAACCCTGCTGTGTTAACCATCAAACTCTCCCTGGTTTGTCACTGCAAACCTGTAGCTCTTTCAGATGAGTTGAACAATAGAAGGATATTAGTGCCAAAAATGCATTAACTCGGGTAACTTCCTTCATCTCTGCTAATTTGTGCCTTCGCTTTCCAGATAATGTTCATAAATTGCTAAAGCAGTACTTTAATATTAACATAAGCTGCAGTCTCTGTGACAACTGTTACAGAATGGGCTGTTTGCAGCTCTGAAATTGATTTTTTTTTCTTTTTGCCCTTGTCTGTCTGAACTGAAAAACTGAAGAGAAAATTCTGTATTGGGTTAACCAAAAACATGACCGAAAATAGTTGTTTCAGGTCAAATAAAACATTTCATTAGATACGATATGTTCTTTTGTTCAGACTTTAAAAACCTTTTTTGAAGTAAATTAACTTCTGAGATGCCTTTGGGGGGGAAAAAAGTCCAAATGTTTCATGTAGAGTAGAAAATGTCTAAATAAACCACTTTCAATTTTGACACCCACTCCTCCCCTTTCAGGCCAAATGAGTTTGATGGGAGTTCGTGAACAGCTTTGCTTGACCCACATCTGTGTTGGAATTATTGTGCCAAATGTGCAGGGGGAAGAGTTAATGAGTCATTTTTTAATGGGTATCTCAGTAGGTGAGAGAAGGACTGAAATTATCCATTTGAAGGAATAATAGGACCCTGGTTAGGTGACTAAATCCTGCTCTTAATCATCCTGGGGGTGGTGAAGAGGGGAAGCTGGGGGTTGGATCATCCTCATTAGATAAGTTTGGGGGTGAACAATTATTTTGCAGCTGGCCTAGAGCTTTGGAGGGGGTTAGGCTGGATGTAGGGAAAAGGCTTTTCCCCAGAGGGTGTCAGGCACTCAACAGGGAATGGGCTCTGCCAGAGCTCCAGGAGCCTTTAGACAACACTCTCAGAGACAGGGTGGGATTGTTGGAGTGTCTGGGCCGGGCCAGGATTGGACTGGGTGATCCTGGTGGGTCCCTGCCAAGAGAGGGAACCAAACCCAGCCGACAGTTCCTGGTGTTGATCCCGAGGGGCTCCGTAAGGCTGTGACTGGTGGTGTGCTGGGCTCCCAAATCCCTACTGCTGACTGTGTTTCACCATCAGTTCCTTCAAAGTGTTGGCTGTTTCCTGGTGAATCCTTACCGGGAAATTTGGGCCTTCTCAGCACAAAGGGAAACTCCCAACATCCCAACTTCTTTGTTGTGAAGCTCTTGGGCAAAATCCTGCTGGGATCTGCTGCTGTGGTGTCTAAACTGTGAAGTGAGCAAAGGGAAATCATTAGGGTAGGACCTTTGTAGCAGTCCAGGTCTTCTGCGGAACAAGTGCTGTTTTTCTGGGCACATCCATTTGGATGCATCTCCTCCAAGTTTGGAGCGCTGGGAAGGCTGTGATCTGTTTTAGTGCAGTAATTGAGCAATCTCATTGTTCTGGACATAGCAACTAATGATTTTTTTCTTTATGATAATGCATCTTCATTACTCTGGGGAAATCATTTGCTCCTGTGAAGACAGGCCTCTCATTCCTGGGTTAAGGGGGAAGAGACTAATGGCTTAATTAAAAGGTTGGAGAGAAAAATCTGTCTTAACCCTTTTTTTGTGTGTTTGAAGCGTGCTGTGGGTAGAGAGATGCACACGCAGGCATGGCACACCCTTCATCTCAGAGTGTTTGGGACCAGTGGACACAAATTCCAGGTGGTCCATCCATCACCTGTATCTCCCACAAGCCATCTGCCCCCTGGAATGGGTCAGCCAGGGCCTGAGCTGCATTTGTTTGTGGCCAAATCTGAGATTTATTCCGTGTGAAAGGGGAGCGTTATTTAAATCTGCACATTTTGCAGGATGTGAAAGCAGCTCCCTGTAATCTACAGCCCTGGTGTCCGCTGGGAACGCTCCATTAGCATCTTTCATTCCTGGAGTTGGATGCTTTGCAGCTCCTTTTAGCGGTGATAATCCAGCAAAGGCCCTGTGTTGTTCACACTGCAATATTTATGGAGCCAGCCTTCCTTTGAATTTCCACGCTGGCTTTGGCCAAAGGCAGAGAGAACACAAACAGTGGCTTTAGTAACACAGTAGTCCAGGCTTTTCCCTTGCTGGCATGTAGGGCTTTCAGCCATATTTTAGCTGTTTGGAGCTGACTTGGTATCCTTTGGGAAAAGAATAGGAAGGGCTGAGTATGTCTGACAGTGGCTGTGCTCTCCCAGCCTCCATCCCAAGGGAAACAGTGGTGCAGAGCCCTTTCCTGCAGACAGGTGGACAACCACAAGCAGAGGCAACAGGACCAGCGGCTGAAGTGCTGGGATTTTTAGGGTGCAGGGGACCTGTATCCTTCTCTCCAAGCCTTTGAACAGAGCAGTGGCAGTGCAAGGCATCTCTTTGTGTAGCCCAGAATCATCAAGGTTGGAAGAGATCTCACAGTCACCTAATCCCCAGCACCACCATAATCACCCCTACACCATATCCCCAAGTGCCACGTGCAGAACGCTTCCAGAGATGGTGACTTCACCTCTCTTCCAACAGCTAATGAGAAAAGCCATCCTGCAAAGGAGCAGTGCTTCCCCTGTGGTGGTTTTGGGCGAGCCCTTCTCAGGTGGCTCACACCTCTGAGTGATGTTACATTGGGATGTGGATGCCAGGAGTTTCCTTTTCCATGGGGTTGGATGGAGGTCAGGTCCCATGGAGATGTTTGTTTTTTTCATGTTTGTTTTCACGGCTGCTGCATGTGGTGCCTTTCCCTTTCCCTGCTCTGCCTGCAGCGCTCCCTCCATGCTGTGTTCTCCCAAACTGGCACAGGGCAGGGGGAGCACCCTGGGCACGTCCCAGCCGGTGCTGCTGGGGTTGGTGCTTTGGCTCCTTTGGGTGCCCGGCTCGGCGCGGAGGGAGCGGAGCCGCCGGCACGCACGTGCCTCTCTGCAGCTCCGATCCCCCAGCTCCTCTCTCTTCATTTGACACAATTAAATATTAAAGCCAGTAAACACTTTAGTTCGTCTGCACAGCACTGTCTGCCCAATTATCCTCCTGCAGGGCTGTCAGACTCTGCCAGTTGCTTCCCTGGGTGCTGGCAGCCTTTAGCCTCTACGCCAGCATCGCTCCGAGGAAAGCCCTGCTCTCCAAACCTCCCTGCCCGCCTCTCTCTGCAGCTCCTCAAGCCTTGGGGTTACCTCAGGTATCCCAAGGCAGTACTGGCCTGCCTGAGTCTTTTCAAAGGGACAGAAGGAGCTGTTTGTTCTTCTAAAGCTGTTTTGCAGGTATTGACTGGGGAATTAAGAGGGAGTTTAGGCAATGGCTTCTTAGAAACCTGTGAATAGAGGTCAGAGATGTTGTTGTCTGTGAAGTGCAGAACAGGTTCTTCCTCCCCTAGAGCTGCAAGATGGTGCTCCTGTGGTTTGTGTGGCTCTGCAGCACCCCAGAAATACTTCCCTGAAGGTGGGATTTTGCTGCTTCCAAAATATTAAAGTTAAGGCTTTATCCTTTCCCTGTCAGAATTGTGGTGTGGTGTCTCCTCACCCCTGCCCCAGTACTGAGGATGCTCTCCTGGCAACTTAAACCCCTTTTTGTATTTTTATGAGGCCGATGAGATTTTGCTGACAAGTGAAGGGAAATTGCTGCAGTCCTCCCAGCCTCAGTCAAGCAGAGCTGGTTGGGGATGGTTTTTTTGTTGCTGTTGTGTTCTTGCCTTTCAGGGCCTTGACATTCAGCGGAGTCCATTTCCAAGAGGGATGGGACAGCAGGATTTTACTGTGGTTTCAAAAGACAGTTTAAGTGCTTGAACTGCTGCCATCACTGAGTTACATGCCTGACTCTGGCCTTGACTGTGCAGGTTGAATTTCTTGCTCTGATTTTCAAGGCAGTCGGCATTAGCAGCTTGTCCTCTGCCAGACAGATCGCTGGGAGCAGCTAATGGGGTTTCTCTTTTCATTCTCTCAGCAGTGGTGTGCATTCCCAGACCTTGGCACCTGAGCTGGTCACTGGGAATATCAGCAGGTATCAGTGAGGAGTCTCTGCCTTGCTCCAGGGCTGAGATAACCAGCGTATGCAGAGTTTCACCCCAGCACAAAATTCAGATAGGAATTTCTCCTAGTCTCCATTAAAACTTATTACCCACAGGGGTTACTATTGACCAGCCTTTCTCGCCAGTCTGTATTTCCTTCCTGGATCAATATTCTCGGCATTGATTTCAAAATAAGTTGGTATCTTGGAAGTACAGCGATGCTGGCTCCGGGCAGCTCGGGCTCTGCTGCTGTGGAATTCCCCTTTGCAGCTCTCCAGGCTTTATCTGTGGGCTGCCACTTCCACCATCAGCTGCAGGATTTGGTATCTCAAACCCCTCCAGAGATGGGACTTCAGCTGAAGGGAGCAGCCTGAATTCGTTGTCTCAGGAGTAAAACACTCCTGTCCTGTGCTGTGATCCCAGCCCTGCACAGCCTCAGCTCCCAGGCCTGTGGATCTCCTCTCATCCCCCAGCATGGTTCCCAGCCCTCCACTGTTAGAGGTGCTGGGTGCAAACTGCAGGCACAGGGAAGGAAAACTGCTCCTTTGGGCTTCCATAAATCTTTCATGGCATCTTACAGCTCTCCACGAGGAGGCTTTTGGGAACCCGAGACCTCGGTGCCACCTTCTCCTGAGTCTTTCTGTAATACCACTCTGCATGGAGCCATCCTTGGTTATTTCTTTCCCCCCTCCAATATCTTGCAGAGTAGCTGCTCCTCTCCATGGAATTGTTCTCAGCTGCCTCTGGTTTTCAGAGCTGTTGAATTGACCAGCAAGCCCCTTTGCACACTTTGTCCTCCAGGCCAAGGAGACCTCCTGCAACTCCAGTTAATAAAGCACAAATCTCTCCAGGCTTGATGAACTCATCCCTGTGATGGCTTTTGTCCTGCGTGAGGTGTTTCATAAGAAGCTTTGCTGTTCTGTACCACAGCAGAACCTGCAGGCTGAGCTGGTTCAGGAGCAGCTGAGGCACCAGGCAGGATCCCTTATGAAATCTGTTGGGAGTAATGAACCACAGATGACTCTGTTTTCTGAACCAATGCGGAGCTGCTGTTTCTAGGAAGCTGCCAGCCACACAAGTGTGAGGTTAGTGATGGAAAAGAGCTTCTGTGGGGAAGCTGGGAAAGCTGTTGGTGCTGTCAAATGTCTCTGCTTTCAGCCCAAGAGGTTTCTGTCTTTCTGTCATGGACAGAGTGTCTGCTCCTGTTCTCTCCCTTACTCCTTCCAGATCCTGGGAGGTTTGGTGCAGTTCACGCTTGCAGAGCACTTGGGTAATGCATTCTTGAAAAGTGCAAAATATTTATTAGTATTTGCATAGCAGCCCCTGACCTGCTGTGAAGAAGCAGCCCTTCAGCTCTTCTGAGTAAATATACCTTCATTAAATAAAACTCTGCCTGTACTGCACGGCACCACTCTGTCTCACCTTCATCTGCTTTTTCATGTGTAAAAATCTTAGGAGTATTTGACTTTAATGAATTTTGAGCATGCAAAGTGCCTGCCTGGCCCCACAGTGCAGCTTTTGACCCTGGTGACAGGAATGAAGAGCATCCAGGGGGCTGCTGAGGAATCATTTCCTTGAGGAGTCACTAAGCACTCAGTTTGGACGTTGCCTTATGGCTGGAAACCTGTAGAACTGCAGGGTTAGAGGGGCACAGGGCTGGTTTCCAGCTTGCTTTGCTGGGAAGGTGTGTGGATTGGGGCTGGGCAGGGCTCCTCGTGCTGCTCCTGGGGTATCACAGGCACTCTTCAAACCTCCTCTGCACTGCTGCCTCGCAAAGCTGCCCGGATTGCAAACGGGATGCCAAGGCTTTAGATGCTCTCTGTGGCCCATAAAATCTTTCTGAGCTTTACTTGACGTTAAAGCTTGAAGAGGCACTATTTAAAGCAGAGTGTTTTCACAAGTGCTCGAGTTTGGCTTAATGCTGCTCTTGTTGCAGTTAAGCCCAGTTCAAACAAACTTTGTTCAGCACTGAGCACGCTCTGGAAATGTTCCCCTCTCCCCCACCCGCAGAGAAAGGCAGGCAGATATTTGTATTAGAAGAGCCTGTACCACTCAGAGGCTCCAGCCATTTCCAGGCTGACTGGAAATGGGGAGAACAGAAGGCAGTGGCCATGATCCGCCAGCTTTCCAGCCTTGGCAGAAATGGTAAATAGGCTGCCAGGTAATGCTGGGTGTTAAGGGGGTATTTCTGCTTTATAATTCATTGAGCAGCTTACAGGTTCAGCTGGGAAGCTGCTTTCTCTTCAGCATCTTTCGTGAAAAAAAAAAAGTTGCACAGCTCAACAGATTTCCTTGATAAATTCCTGAAGTGTATCCTCATCCTTCCCTCATGTCAGCTGACAAATGACTGTTTTGTCTGGCACTCCTTATTGACATACTTGTTTTTAATACAATGCAGAGAGCAAAGAACCCAGGCAGCATGAGCCTCTTGTTCATAGCTTTGGGGGCTCGTTTTTCATTTGGGAACTGAGGTGCTTTTTTTTGTGCTTCCTCATTTTCATTCAAGGCCTTGTTGCAGATTATAAAATCCAATGTTCGGAAGAGAAGCCCACTTGTTTCCCTCAGCAGTCACCCCTTGGTCCCCAGTGGCACGCTTTGGGGCACTGACTGTGCACCTGTTTGTCTTTGCTTCCCTGTGTTTAATGTGAGAGCCAGACAGGGAGTGTGCTCGTAGCTGTTGTACTTGGAGAGTCTTGTGAAGCTTCCCCAAGCCCCAGGAATATGTGAGGGATAGAGAATAAACACCAGATGCTGCAGTGCCACTGAATAAAGCTGAAAAAGCATAATCCACTCATATGTGCCAGATTCATCCCATCTATGCTTTGTTCCCTGTGCAGCCTGCTGGTCTTAGAGAATCCTAAAATCCCAGGCTGGTTTGGATTGGAAAGGACCTCAAAGCTCATCTCATTCCTGCCATGGGCAGGGGCACCTTCCAGTAGCCCAGGTTGTTCCAAAGTCTTGAGGGCTCTGCAGCAAGTTCTTGGTGCTGTGAAGGATTTGTGCTCCCACTGGCTTTCTCCTTAATCTGCCAGAGATGGGATTTGCCAAATCTTGAGCTAAAATTCAGCTGGCTTGCAATGGGATTAGAGCTCCTGAAGAGGCGAGGAGTCTCAAACGTGGGTGTTGCTGTCACTTCTGTCCTGGAGCTGCCAGGCTGGGGAGATGCTGGAGTAATTTGGATCTGGGTCCATTTTCTTTTTAGTCTTTGGTGGCTGAGTCCCTCTTGTCCCTTTAAGAGAAGATCGCTTTGTTTTCTTGCCTGGAGCACAAGCCACCGTCATCATCTGCCACATCTCCCACCAGTTTACGACAGGTGAAGAAGAATTAAATACCAGGAGGATTATAAGAAGACAAAATGTAATTACTCAGGGAGAAATCCACGAGGATTCTGCTGAATATCCTGTCTTATAAGGACTTTTGGGGCTTCTTAGCTGTCTGGGAGCTTTGGGATCTGCTAAGACTGCTTTGACAAAAATAGCCTTAGTCTGCAGCACTGGGGTTGCTGGGCTGGAGGTGATGTTGGGATCGTTCTGGATTCGGGGATGAGGTTCAGACCCCCACGTTTGGGGCAGTGTGAGTGGCTGTGGTGCAGCCTTTGGTGGGTTCCTACACCAGGGAAATGCTGCCAAGCTGTGGGGTGTGTGTGGCCTGCCTGACTGTAACCCAGTCTGAGGGTGTGAGTCAAATCCAACGGACAGTAAAACATCTCTAAATGTTTTTAAGGCTAAGGAAGAGTTGGGCTGTGCCTTTGTGTGTGGCTGGTGGCTCCACTGGCTCTTGTGGCTACAATGTCAGGGTCCAGAACAGAGGTGCAAAGCAGGAGCAGCCGTTCTTGACAGAGAAACTCTCAAAAGGTTTCCTCTGATTTACCAACTGTGAGAGAGGTGAGAGAAGAACTGAACACTGTGCTGGACCAGCTTTCTCCAAAGTCATCCTCCTCAGGTGCCTCCTTCACCACCCAGCTGTCTTCCAGGACCTTCCCTGTGTTCTGCCCAGCTGTGGAGGGTGTTGGGTTTCCATCTCCCTCCCGCTGCTCCCTCCCCCTGTCCCAACACCATATGTCACTAAAATGCTCAGACATGTGGAAAGGGCCTTGACAGAGATGCAAGGAGACAGGAGAGAGGCGGCCGAGCAGAGACTTTGTCAGATGGAATGATTCTGACATTAGCGACGGTAACCGGGGGAGAAAGATACAGCCACGGGAGGGGGAGCGGCCCGGGGACCTGGAGTGACAGGACACGAGGAGAGGCAGGGAAAACCAGAGCAATTTCCAGCTGCAAATGGAGTGGAAAGCAGCAGTGGGGTTGGAGGACTCGAGCATTGTCCTCATTGCAGTGCAGGGCAGTCGGTGACCCTGCCTTGCCATCAGCTCGGGCATGTTTAGGTCTGAGACCAGCAGCAGGAATGGTTTTTCCCTTCCTCCACCCTGTGCCGTGCCAGGAGCTGGTTTGGGAACCTTTTCTCACTGAGTGTCCTCCCACAAGCCTGTGAGAAAGGTATTAGCCAGTTCCAGCCTCCACCTGGGCCAGGTGAAAGTGGAAAACCTGGGAGCACAAGCTCCAGAACCCTGGGAGCATCCGTGGGGTGGAGAAAGGCGAGCCTGGTGTGTGCCCACTGCAGTGGGGAGCTGCAGGATTCCCTCTGCTCCCTGCTGTTTGCATGGAACCTCCCTAAAAACCCAAGGCAGCACTGTTTTGCTGCTTGTTTATCATGTTTTGAAGGTATTTTCTTTTCCTGCAGAGAACACCTCTGAAATTGCTTTGTGATCCTGTAAAGAAAATAAATGAAAGGAAGCCTTCCCTGCTCCCATTGATGGGAAGAATCCAAGCATCCATGTAGGTGGCAAGCGTGGATGTACGGCCCTGAGTATTTGATATTCAGGGCAGGAAGCTGGTGGGGAAAACCCAGTGAAGAATTCCTTCTATCATTAGTGCAAATATGCCTGTGGTTCAGCAAAATCAAACAAACAAAACACTTGGTGCTGGGAGGGGAGAAAAAAGCAATTCCCAAACTCCGTGCAACCTGCAACAAAATTGCAGCTCCTGCTGTTTGAAGAGGCTGGGGTGGAGAGCTGCAGGAGGAATCCCATCTGGGCGGGCAGGGAACAAAGGATCCAGCTCCAGGTAATGAGCCAGGAGTGAGCCAGGGCACACAACTCCACTGGAGGGAACGCTCCTGCACAGCCTCCTCGCCATCGAGCTCAGGGAAAGGCTGTTTCTGTTTATTTATGAACAGCTGGAGGCCACCACTCTCCAGCCAGGAAGGGTGAGTTCCAGCTGTGCCTCCATGCCTGTGTGGAGGGGCTGGGAGGCTGCTCATCGCAGCCCTCACTGGGAAGTTTCCTTTTAAAATTACCCACCTGGTGGTCATTTTAAAAGGATTAAAGGGATGTAATTCCTCACAGGAGGAATGGTGAAGGATGGTTGGGGCTGGAACACTCTGATGTCCTCTCAGGTGGCTGAATGACAGCGTGTCTGAAGATGGGGCATTCCCTCTGCTTCCCAAACGGTGTAGTAGTCTCCTGCCTTCATTTTCCCAAATTCTCACTGTGTTCTTTGAGGGGTGTGTTGATCCTCCTTTAGGTGTGAGTGAGGACAGGTGTTTGCTCCTGGGCAGGTGCTGCTTTGGGGAGGCTGAGCAGAGATGGTTTAGATGGTTTTCTCTGGGACCTGGACATAAAATCATGGAGTATCCTCAGCTGGAAGGGACACACAAGGATCACCCAGTCCAACTCCTGGCCCTGCCCAGACACCCCAACAATCCCACCCTGTCCCTGAGAGCATTGCCCAAAGGCCCCTGGAGCTCTGGCAGCTCCTTGCCACACCCATCCCCTGGGGAGCCTGTTCCAACTTATGTTTACCAGAACTTTATATCCTCCCTGATTTCTGGCCTGGTGGCTGATTTCTGAGTGTGTTTCTCTTCTCCCCAGGCTTCCAGCACCGTGCTTTCCTTCCATGAGTCACTCCCAGACAGGCTGTTACTTCTCTTCAAGTGGCCTATCTAACACAAACTTTGTACTCTTAAGTGCCAAGGGAAGCGTTCTTGGGGGAGACGAGCTCAATTTGTTTAACACTGTAATTTCACTGTTAGAAATCTCTCTCTTTTGTCACAGACAGAGTCACTGGATGCGTCAGCCTTTGATCTCAGCAGCTGATCTTCTGCGTGGAAGAAATTTCAGCAACACTTTAAATTATGTGTCTGAGATACCCATTACCAACGTGTTGCGCTCAGATTTAGGGAGACTGTTGAGCAGTAGATAAATAGTACATGAGGTGCCTTTTAAAATACTTTTATTATACCAGTATTTTTCTCCATGAGACGCTCTTAAGAACTGAGAAACTGCATTTCCTCTCCTGCCATTTTAAAAAATGCTCCACAAGCCTGGGTTTATGGTACTCTGCCTAATTTGATAGATGTTGATAAATGGCATGTCTTATAACGAGTGGCTTTGGGGCTAAGTGTGCATCGTGGTTGGATTCGAGTTTGCTTCTTGCTCTGCAATTAATTCCTTAGGTGACCTTGAGCATATTGCTTCAAAGCTGTCTCATTTTACTGTCTTATCTCCAAATGAAGTCCCTCCGTTTGGAGAGGGAAGCCTAAATGAAATCTCTCCTGGCAGCTGGGAGCTCACCTGGCTGTGTGCAGCGGGTTGCAGACCGGGGTTGCATTTCACCCTCCGGTGACACGTTGCGCTCTGTTGTGTTACACTGGAGTTAAATCCGGCATTTTGCTCTCATCTGTCAGGCTTCTGCGCTAAGGAGATTCACCTTGTTGCTTTTACACAGCTTCAGGTCCCTCTGCTTCACTTAATGGGATTGTCTGTCCAGGAGACAGCTCGGGGAAAATTTAAAGATGTGCTTTCTGCCTCCTGTGTTCTCGCCGTTGCCTGCCTAGGAAAATCTGCTGGAGCAAATCTCACAGGGTTCACAGGGACTGCTCGGGATCACACAGCGAGACTTTGAAATTTCCTCTGCAAGTGTCCACCCAAGTGCCAACTGCATTTTAAGCTCAAGCTTTAGGCTGAGAGGTTTGAACTCCTCTGCTTTGTGTGCATAAGCTGGAGGAGAGGTGGGCACCAAGATTATGGAATCAGGGAATCTCTCAGCATTCTGAAGGAATAAAGCTGTTTGAGGTATTAAATGAGGAGCCCTAGAGCTGGGAGAGGCTGTGGCCAATTTGGCAAAGGCTCAGTGTTCCAGCTGAGGAAGGGAAGGTTTTGATTCTATGTAAGGAAGGAATCCTTTACTCTGTAAGGGTGGTGAGGCTCTGGCACAGGTTGCCCAGAGAGGTTGTGGATTCCTGATCCGTGGAGGTGTCCAAGGCTGGGCTGGATGGGGCTGGTGGAAGGTGTCCCAGTCCAGTGCAGGGGATTGAACTGGATGGGCTTTAATGCCCCTTCCAGGCCAAACCATCTGTGGGTTCTGTGAGTCAGTGAACCTGGCACTGTTGGAGGAGGGTTTGGGAGCAGCTCCCTCTCCCCAGTGCCCCAGACTTGGAGCTTTAGGGTCTGGTTCTCACCCGTGACCCGAGACAGCAAAGAGCAGCAGCCAATGCCATGGAACAGCTGCTGCTCCCAAGGCTGCACCCACATCTCCAGCACCCACCCCGTCCACATGGTGCTTGAACCCATTTAACAACCCACAGCAACAAAAGGAGCTGGGCTCTGCTCCTTGACATATCCGCTGGTGTGACAAGAGAAGGGCAGCATTTTCCAGAGCTAAGAGCCAGGAGCTGTTGCTAATAGCGTAATTTCCAAGCTGGTGTTCTCTTTTGAAATCCCGTGAATGGGATAGGAAGTGTCAAATTTGGAGCTTTTAGCTGCTTGACCTCCAGCTTTGATTTTTGAACAGGCTGTGCTCGTGCTTTGTTATGGCCAGCTGCAAAGGAGAGGGATTCAAGGGAGCATTGCCTGCACCACAGATCCCTCCCAAAGGGATATTGGGTCCCAGTGATGCTGGCTGCTGTTGTTTCACAGGTGACAAAGGCATCTCTGAGGAGATGGACTCCAGTACAATGAGGTACATTTCTAAAGGAAGGCTGTTTTGTTAAACACAAACGTGTGCTGTGAGATGATGTATTTCTGATCAGAGGAAGGGTCTGTGCTTCTGGAGGCACAGACACAGAGAAAGGGATAAAAAGATTTTCCTTAGGTGGGTGTTAAGAGCAAAGACACATCGATTGCTGGAGGCAATGAGGGCTGGTTCCCACCCACCGGCCCGGGGCCTGTGCTTTTCCCTCTTTGCCTCATGGATGGAGCTTTCCCCTTCTGCAGCACGAGCACAGCAGAGCTTGTTTCCCTTTGAAGTGCTCCAAGAGCTTCAGGAGGTAAAAAAACCCCACAGTAGGTGCAAGAATCTCTTCCAGTGGATCATTATTTGGTGTGTCTGGAAATACTTCAAGGGGGATGCAAAGCAGAGCTGGCTGTGGGGCACGCTGGGCGTACCTGTGGGCAGAACACCTGTGAGCAGGGCTGCTCTTCAAAGTTCCTCACGGACTCATTGCTGTTCCAGGCAGCTGGCACAGGGATGGCAGCTGGAGCTGGGGATGTATCCCAGACACTGAACTTTTTTTCAGTGCAGCTGCTGTGCTGTGACAAGGAGGGCTGCTCAGTGCAGGTTAGCAGAGGTCCCTGCACGGCGTCGTAATGAAACACAGAACCTTTCACCCTTAGCCAAAGCTTCTGTAAATTGCAAACGGGGATTAAACCAGGGCAGGAGCTCAGAGCCCTGTTCCTTGTGGTGCAAGACACATGGGGAATTTTGCTCCTGCTGAATTGAAAAATCCATAGCTAAGAAAGCAAGTGTTACGGGCCAAGGGAGCAAGTGTAATGAAACCAACTGTGACTGTGTTCCCCAGATTAAATCCAGAGCATTTGGTTTGCAGAGAACTCCCCGGGCACGGGTACTCCTTTATTCTTATTAAATAAAGCAGTCATGCTGTATCTGGAGGAATCGCAGAGATGGAGCCACTGGGAGGGGGGAGCACAGGGGGAGGAGATCAAGATGGGTTTGTCAGTGCAAAGCTCACACCGAGCACAGCAAAGAGACAGGGAGAAGCAGATCACACAGGGAGAATGAGACTGAGCCACAGCCAAGGTGTCAGAGCAGGTTTGTTGCTGCCAGAGCCAACTGGAAGTGAAAGCGTCACGGGGAACCAGAGGCAGATCGAGCCTGTCAGGGAGGTTTAACTCATCTGAGGGCTGAGAACACTCCCAGCCCCACTGGCTCGGACAGGAGAGCAGGGACAGGCAGGTGCCTCTGCATGCTGGAGGTGCCCAGTGAAGTGCCCAGCTTGGGGGGAGCTGCTGCAGCACCTCCAACCACGCTGCTGTCCAGGGGGCAGGGCAGGGCTGTGCCACCCAGAGAGCCTGACATCTCCTGGGGCAGTCCCAGTGAACACTCCGACCTTCTCTTGAGCTCAGTAGAGTTGAGGGATGGTTGGTGGCACATGAGGGACTGGTGGCCCTCTCCAGGTGGAGTTTGGGTGGTGGAGGGGCAGAGCTGTGCCCCACCTCAGGGTTTGCCTTCCTCCTGCATCTACTTGCCAGCAAATCCCCTTTTAATATTCCTCCCAGCTCCCTTCCCGTGACAGCCAGGGGATGCTGCTGTGCTTTATTGCCACCACACTAATGAAAAGACCATTGTAGCCGAGGCTCCTTTGGTGACTTGGAGATGGATTTCCTCTTAAGGCGAGTAAAATGAGCCATCCTCAGCCCGCGTGGAGATAAGGAATGGTGAAGGATGGTTGGGACTGGAGCATATTTTGCTGGGTGGAGGCCATCCTTCTGCCTGACGAGTTGTTTAAGATCCTGCAGATGGTCCCTTCTTGTCAGGCAGGGCTATGGATGGGGCAGGTGGGGCTTTTTGAGAGTCATTGAATCATTGAGTCGTTGGAAGAGACTTTAAAGCCCATCCAGTGCCACCCCTGCCATGGGCAGGGACACCTTGCACTACACCAGGGTGCTCCAAGCCCTGTCCAGCCTGGCCTTGGACACTGCCAGGGATCCAGGGGCAGCCACAGCTGCTCTGGTTTCCCTGGGCCAGGGCCTGCCCACCCTCACAGGGAACAATTCCTGCCCAATATCCCATCCAGCCCTGCCCTCTGGCAGTTTAAAAGCCATTCCCCTTGTCCTGTCCCTCAACCCCTTGTCCCGAGTCTCTCTCCAGGTCTCCTGGAGCCTCTTCAGGCACTGGAAGAGGCTCTGAGGTCTCCATTGAGCCTCCTCCAGGGCACTGAGGACCTCACTAAAGATTGGGAGGAGAAACCCCCTCAGCTATTGGGGGTCCAGAAGGTCTCCTTGGCATGCCCCAGCCCCTGGAACCTGTGCCCAGGGCTGCATCATGTCCCCTGTGCAGGCAGAGCTGCTCAGCTGTTCCCAGTGAGAGAGCTCTGGGAGCTGGGGAGGGCTGGAGCAGCAGGAGGGAGGCGCAGGCTGTCCCTGCATGGTGCCACCCACACCTGCCCCAGAGCCACGGCAGTGACCACACATCCTGATCAAAGCTTTTCTGCCTCTTCCCACCTGGATTTGGGTGCTGCAGCAGCTTTCTGAGCAGAATTGGTGGCGGGTTTTCCTCTCTGACTTTTCCAATCTTCATTCCTTCTCTGCTGGCTCTTCCAGCGTGTACTTGAAGCATCACAGACCACAGAGCACATAATGCCCCGTGGGGATCTCCGGGTGAGGCTTTGCATGGAAGCAAAAATGAAACAGGTGGCTCCTGTGAGCAGCCCCTCAATCCTTCCCTGTAACCCCTGCAGGGAACTGCAGGGCAGTGATGCTGAGGCACAGAGAGGGGCAGCCAAGGGAGACTCTAAAATTCTGCATCTCCCAGGGGTCAGTATGAGGTGGCAGATTGCCCAGAGCAGCTGTGGCTGCCCCTGGATCCCTGGAAGTGTCCCCATCCAGCTGGATGGGGCTTGGAGCAACCTGGGACAGTGGAAGGTGTCCCTGCCCATGGCAGGGGTGGAACTGGATGAGCTTTAAGGTCCCTCCCAACCCAACCCAACCCAACCCATTCCATGATTCTCTGACAGTTTGGGATCACAGAGCACTTGGATACGAGGCAGAGACTCTGGAAGGACTCAAAGTGTTGCTGAGTCCACCATAGGTTGGCCTTCCAACTGAATTCGATTCATGTTGTTCATTTTTGCACATTCCTACTGCAGAAAGGCTGGGTTTAAAAAATAAGGAGGGGAAAAGTTTCCTATCTGCTTTAAATTAAAATAAATCCAGAGCAGAGAAGGCCTTTTGTAAGGTCTGCTGAGTTAATGGATTCATAATGACTTTTAAAGCTTCACTTGGGTAAGAAATACTGTTCATTTCATAATTGCATATAAATATACTTTCTCATAATCCAGGACAGCATAGCAAAAGGAAATCTACTGGCTTAATTATAAATCTTTTTATTAGCTGGAACCCCACTGGAATAAAAAAAAGCACACATATTGTTTTTATCTGGAAGGAAAAGCATGGGGAAAGGAGGGAGGGGGATGTCTTGGGAATGAGTTATGAGGAATTACACAGGAAAGAAAACAACTGTGAGTACTGGGGGGCAGCAATGCAGGTACCCAGGGCTTCTGTGAGCACCTTTCCAATCGATCTGTGGCTAAGGAGCATTCGCACCCCCGCTTCCCCGGGAGCCTGGAGCCAGCACAGCAGATCAATTCTATATCCAGTCAGTGGCTTTCCCAACATGTATTTTTTTATCTCTTTGACCTACCGTGACCCCAGCCGAAGCAGATTTGTCTCTCCCTAGCTCCTGTCCACCTTGCTGGCACAGGCAGATTTCTCTTTTGGAGCTGCATCCCAAGGGCTGGAGCGGGAAGCTGAGGTGGAGGAAGGGATGGGGACCTGTGCGGTGCCTTGTGCACCCAGGCATGCACAGATGCCTCCGGGGCTGTGCTCTGGCTGGGAGGTGCCACATGTGCCGTGTGGGGATGGCTCGGGAGCAGAGGGATGCAGGAGATGGCTGGCACCAATCCTTGCTCTGGGAAGCAGCAGGGCTGAGTCCGGTTCCTTGGGCATCTGCTAGAGCAGAGCTTTGGGATCACACCCAGCTCCTCCCTGGCAGTTCCTGGGGGCTGGGGTACAGGCTGAGGGATGGAGCTGTCCTGGGGCTGGGGTGCAGGCTGAGGGATGGAGCTGTCCTGGAGCTGGGGTGCAGGCTGAGGGATGGAGCTGTCCTGGGGCTGGGGTACAGGCTGAGGGATGGAGCTGGGCTGGGGCTGGGGTACAGGCTGAAGGATGGAGCTGTTCTGGGGCTGGGGTACAGGCTGAGGGATGGAGCTGTCCTGGGGCTGGGGTATGGAGGCTGAAGGATGGAGCTGTTCTGGAGCTGGGGTATGGAGGCTGAAGGATGGAGCTGTTCTGGAGCTGGGGTATGGAGGCTGAAGGATGGAGCTGTTCTGGAGCTGGGGTATGGAGGCTGAAGGATGGAGCTGTTCTGGAGCTGGGGTATGGAGGCTGAGGGATGGAGCTGTGCTGGAGCTGGGGTGCAGGCTGCAGGATGGAGCTGTCCTGGGGCTGGGCTGCAGGCTGAGGGATGGAGCTGTTGTGCCCTGCCCAGCCCAGCCCATCCATCACTTCCCTGCTCCCCTTCCGGGAAACTCGGCACCCAAGTGCTGCTTTTAAAAACAAAAAGGAAACTAATTAAGCGCTTAAAGGTTGAACAGCCCATTTGCACCTGATGGAGACAAATGAGGCTGCCTCGTGCCCAGGAAAGCTGGCACTGCTCTCCTGCTCCCAGGTGGCTGTTTTGCAGTTCTGGGCTGCTGCAAACCCTGGCACTGCCAGGCACCTGCTGCCTGCTCTGTCTGCAGAGCCGGGGTGGCGGTGCCAGTCCTGGCATCCCCCTGCTCGGGGGATGTGGTGGGAGAGGTCCCTGGGCACCACAAATCTGATGGAGGAGCTGGGGGGCTCAGGGACACCCTCTCAGCCCGCACAGCTCTCTGACAGGAGAGGGCAGCCAGGCGGGGGTCAGGCCCTGCCCTGAACACATGAGAGGACATCATGTTGAACTGCACCAGGGTAGGTCTAGGCTGGACCCCAAGAGGAATTTCTTTGGAGAAAAGGGGATCAGACACTGGAATGGGCTGAAGTCCCTGTCCCTGGAGGTGTTTAGGCAAAGACTGGACGTGGCACTTAGTGCCATGGTCTGGCTGACGTGGTGGTGGTGGTGGTGGCTCACAGGTTGGACTCTCTGATCTCAAAGGTCTTTTCCAACCTCAGTGATTCTGTGCTCTCTATAAATGCTCCTCACCGTGCCCTGCTGCCCCAGCGCAACAGCTTTAATCCTCATCGCCAAAGGCAAGCCCAAGAGCCTCCTGCTGCTACTCCTCATCTTGCTCCTCTCCTGAATTTGGGTGCTGGTGTCCTCTGAGTTGTGTCTGAGATGAAACACAGCTGCTAAGTGGGAGATTTGAGGGGCTACAAGCAATTTCAGCTGAAAGAATGTATCCTGTTCTCTATCTCTCTGGTTACAGCCCAGTTCTTCGAGAGAATTTAAAGTACCAGCATGGCTGGGCAAACAATTTCCCTGTTTATTTTGCCTTGTGTGTTGAGAAATCTGATGTTAAGTTGTTCCTTTTTAGAGGAACCCAGGAATGTTTTATCCAAGCTAAACTGTCAGCAGTTTTGGCCAGATCTTCCCTGGGTCTTGGATGTACTGATGGAGGTGGGAGGGAAAGAGAAAGCCAAAGCCAAAACAGAGAATTGAAGAAAAGCAAAGCAGAGCAGGACAGTAATATGCTTTTGGATTTCTTTTTCATGTTCTGAAAAGGAAATAGGGAGGGAAAAAAAAATAATCTCCCACCCTTCCCTCCAGACCATGGAATTAAATCTATAACCATTAGAGAAACATTTTGACCGAGACATCTTTTTTCTCTCCGCTCCTTCTCTGCATTCAAAAGCCTCCAAAGTGTCAGCATGTTTCCATGCAGGCGAGATGTGCATTGCATCTAAACAACATCATGTCAGTGTGGTGGAGAAAATTCCCACTGAGGGCCCTGCAGGTCAAAGCAAGCTAATGTATGATGCCCTCCCTTGCACTACTGAGCGTGAGTTGTGCTGATAAGACTCCGTTCTCTCTGTCTATTAAATCTTCTCTCCTGTATAAGCAGTGCAGGCACAGAGTTATTTACTTATTTTTCTGGCCTTCCTCCCCCCGTAAATTGTTATCCTCGAGCAGGGGGGGCCTGCTCAGCCATGGGATCTGGTGGTAGCCATCCTAGTTGGTTTTATTTTATTTTTATTCCATTTTTTCCCGCTCTGTGACACTGGTGAGTTGTGTCTGGTTGCTTTATGTGCTGCTGTGACATAGCTCCAGGGCCTGTCCTCACTTCTCCGCTGTCGCGGGTGTGAGGTGAGTGCTGGATCCCCCTCAGCTCCTTTGGAAAGTGGCTGTGGGAAGCAGCTGATATTTTATCGCTGTTGAAGCTTTTGATGTGCAGGATTTTTTTGGAAGGGAGCTATTTGTTGGGAATTGTTGCCCTTTACCTCCTCCCTCCCCATTTTGCGCTTGTCCTGCACTGCCTGGGCACTGAGTCACTTTCTCACGTTGCTCAGCACAGGCACTTTGGTGCCCTTTCCCTATTTTCTGAGGGTTTTTTATCCCAGCCATGGGGGTACCTGGGCTAATGAGGGGTTCCCCCTCCACGGCTGGCAGGGAATGCTCCCAGCTCAGCCCAGCCCCCAGCACAGGGCTGGCTCATTAACCACGGCTGTGCCAGCGTGCTCAGCAAGGAGGGACAGAGGTCGAGCTGTGCAAGCTGCTCCAGTGGGGCTTTTTTAGGGAACTCTTGGACCTCTTGGAGGAGAGGCCTTGGGGACTCATTTTGTGGTGGCAGTGTTGTGGGAAGTGAGTCAGCTGTGGATCTGTTGTTCCGTGTAAACAGGTACACAGGTCAGGCACAGAGGCTCTCCTGTGTCTGCTGCAGGAGCAGGAGGATTGGGGGTCACAGGGAACTTGCAGGGTTTGGGTGGGAAAGGTTAAAAGCAGGAAAAGAGGGGACTCTTCTGTATTGAGGACGTGCTGTTCCCTGGGCAAGGAGAGTGATGAGTGTGCAGGTGAGGGGCTTTGAGTGCTCCCACTGTGGGGATAAGGACGTGTCTTCAGGAGTGATGGAGGGAGCTTGTGCCATGGAGAAAGGGCAAAAGAAACCAGGAAAGACAGCCAGATAGACACCTTTAATCTTTTATATTAACTGAGACTTTTGCCTGTGGATTTGGGGAAGGCAGCTGGCTCCCTTAGAGCCAGGCTGGCAAATGAAAAAAGGGATGACAGGAGATCTCTGATGCTGAGAGTGGATAATGCTCGGAGGGGACAGCATGGGGGGGATGAGCAGTGAGGGGGGGTGGAATCACCAACATCTGCTCTCACACTCAGTCTTCACACTGATCCCTCCTCCAATCTGACAATCCACTCCCCTAATCCCTAAATCCCAGCGATCTGTGCAGCCACCCGCCCGGACACTTCATCCCTGCAATCCCTCCCGTGCTGAGGGAGCAGCTGCTGGGCAGGACGGGGCCCAGATGAGACACTGCCCTTGTTGTCAGACACTGATGACTTTGCCCACCTGGCTGAGAGAGGCAGAGACAGGAATTAATCAAACAAGCATCAGCTGCTGTGAGGAACAGCTCCCAGTGGCTCCTGAGGCAGCGGGGTTCAGCTGGGTTTGGGGTAGGGAGCAGTGAGCCCACAAATCCAGCCTGCTGCCTCTGTTCCTCTGGTCTCCCTCTGGGAACCACAAAACATATCAGTCAAAATGCAGGGAAAACCTGGGAGTGTTGCTGTGACTCCCCCCTGCCCTGTGAGTACCTTAAATGTGTGTTCAGGACCAGAAATACAAAGACATCTTGGCAGGAGGCTTGGCTGAAGGCAGCCAAGTCTGGGGAAATCTGAGTCAGTTTTGAGGACAGGAGTTGTGTGGGATTATCACATCCCTGCCAGTGTTTTGTACAGTTGGGAAGGGAAGAAAATGAAGAACAACTCCCAGTGGGTCCCGAGACAGTGGAGCTCAGCTGGTTTTAGGGTAGGGAGCAGCCAGCCCGGAGCCTGCTGGCTATGCTCCTCTGGGATCCACAAAATCTGTCAGTCAAAACATAGGGAAACCTTTGCCCTGTGGGGCTGGTGGTCCAAACTCTGCTGGAGCTTCACCTGTGCAGCTTTTCAGTCCAGACCCAGATTTACATCCTTCATCTTTGCCCTCTCAGTAATGCCATGGTTGTTGCTGCTGTGCCCCTTTCAGTGGGCAGTGCTGCTCCTCCTCTGGGAAATGTCAGCCCCTCCAAATCCAAACTTTGTGTGGACACCAGGGAACCTTTGCCCTTCTGCACAGGGACATCCCAGGAGGATGCTGGGGGCTTGGATTCACATCCTGCATTGGGCTGGGCAGGGGAGTAATGCAGGTTTCTGGGCAGGAGAGGGACATTCCCTGCAGGAGAGGCATATCTGTGGTTGCTGCAGAGCTGGTTCCACCCCAAAGAACACACTGGTGTTATTTTAAAATTTTAAACATTTAAATTGGAAAACATTTTTGTTTCCCAAAGCTCATGTGCCAGGCTGTGGCTGCTTTGGGTCCTTCAGGACAGTACCTGGGCCCCCCCCCAACAAACCAAAAGCTGGTGCAGCAGAGCTCAGGGATGAACTGATCCCACATAAATCTCCCAGTCCCTCCTCTTAATGAAATGCGGGGTCCTTTAGGAGGAGGGGAAAAAGCTCAGCTGTCTTTGCATTGAAACCTGTTGGCATGGGAAAAGTGCTGAGATGCCACCCGTCATCTCTTTAGCATCTTGTCAGTGGCTGAAGCCTCATGCCCAACCACAGGGGCTATTAGGGAATAGCTCAGCAGCTATTTTTACACTCCAGCCAGCTCTCTTGGGTGTGATTTTTCCCTAAGCTTTTTCTCCCCCTCTGTCCTCCCAAAATTAGCTGAATTTTCAGTGCTTGACACAAAAGAAGTTATTGGAAAAATACCATGTAGAGAGGCCTCTTAAACCTTTCCCGACTCCTGGAAGCATGTCCCTGTGCAGAAGAAAAACGTCTGTGCTCTCTCCAGGAGGGAATCTGATGTTTGCTCCATGGCTTGTGGGCATGTTTATGGTGCTTAGGGCTGGCAGTGACTGTGCTCCCAGGAAAGCAGGTGCATGTGGCCTGTCTTGTCCTCTCTAAAGGTGTGATCTGGCTCTAGGGAAAACCTCTGTGTGCTCTGGGAGTTCTGTTGAGCCTGCCCAGCATGACAAGTGCCCCAAAATCGCCTTGCCTCTCCAGATGGAGCAGAGCAGGGTTTGCTTTTTGGGACCACGTCCTCGGCGGCTGTTGGGGTTTTGTTGCACGCACAGCGTGATTTATTGCTGTGGGAAGAGCTGGGAAAAGCCAACCCCCGAGCTGATGGTCAGTGCAGGACATCCTGCACCACAGGTGTCCTGTGGCTCCCTGGCTAACAGGCTGACATGCAGGGATGTGCCTCTAATTACTGTGATTAGTGCTGCCCCACTGCCAAGGTCAGCTCTCAGCTGTAGCTCCCGGCACAGCCCTGCCACTTTGGTGGGAGTGATTTAAATGACACTCAAAGGCTGCAGGCAGTTGGATGGAATGGGGAGGGAGGGAAAAAATATGGTGTGTGTGTTGTAGAGCTGTGCAGAGGCACAAAGTGACACCAGAGTGATGATGCTCCTTTCCTTTTCTTGGGAATGAAAGAGCCTTTTGAACTGAGGCTGACCATGCCCAGCTGGCCCTTGGGGTCCCATGCCATGCCCTCAGCCCATGCAGAGCCAGGCAGTGAGAGCAGAAACGACTCAGGAATACCAAAAGCCCTGGCTGGGTTCCCAGCCTTGGAGCCAAGGGAAAGACCTCCCTAGGTGGGTGGCAGGAGCTCAGCAGCAAAGCTCACCTAAGGGTGGGTGTTTGCCTCTGGAACCTGGTGCCTCACGGGCCCAAAACGTTGGTCAGGACTGAGGTGGCAGCGCCAGAGCCTCATCTGTGGGTGGGAAAGTGGTGAGTGACCAGCTCTGCCCCGGGCTCCCATGGCACTCTGCCCTGCTGCTCGGAGCTGCCTGTGGGACAGATGAGATTTGCATTCTTGAGGGCAGGGCAAAATTCTCCTGGACCCCAGAATCTTCCCTGAATTCAGCCGCCTGTTTTATACAAACCTTGTTTGCAGACATTTCCTCCTTCCTTCCAGAGGGAAGGAATGCCAGTGTTGGGGGAATTCTACTGGAAACAGCCCCCAGGATTGTACTGATTTGTTCTTTTCAGTGTCTCCTTCCCTGCTCTGGCTTGGCAGTAGCAAGGCCACAGGTTCTGCCAAATCTGGAGAAATCTGAGTCAGTTTTGGGTGCAGGAGTTGTGTGGAGTGGGATTACCACACCCCTGCCAGTGTCTCTCAGTTGAAAAGGGTATAAAATGTTTATTTTCCTCTGTCCTCCTTGCCAACAAAATTGAGGTTCCTTCTTGCTCTCCTATGGCTAAATCAGCTGAAGCCTTCCCTTTTGTTTAGGTAACCTTCTCTTATATTAAACATATACCCAGCAAACCAGATTCATTACTTATTAATTTGCAAAGTGGTAAATTTCAAAGCTGTCATAATGCTGAAGTCATGTTCACTTTAGTTATTCTGCATAATTAATTACAAAGTAATAATTTGTACATCATGATATTTTCATTCCAACATGAAAGCCGAAGACCGGGAGCCGTAACAGCCTCAGGCACCAGTGAGGGGCAAAGGAGGTTTCCAGACGTGCCTGACTGAGGAGAATATCAACTCAGCTTCTCCTCTGCCCTTCTGGGGAGGTTCTTCTTCCTTCTTGTTGGAATGCCCTCTCCCCTGTGCCTGGAGAGCTCCCTGTGGACACGTGGCTGGTTCAGCTGGAGATGAGGGCAGAGCTCTGGGGGCTGCAGCTCCTCCCCAGGGGCAGCTCCCATCTCTGCTCTGGGACAGAGACAGCACGCAGGGCAGGGTGAGGTTGGATCTCAGGGAAAGGTTCTTCCCCCAGAGGGTGCTGGGCACTGCCCAGGCTCCCAGGGAATGGGCACGGCCCCAGAGCTCCAGGAGGTTTGGACACCCAGGGATGCCCAGGGTGGGATTGTTGGGTGTGTCTGTGCAGGGCCAGGAGCTGGGCTGGATGATCCTGGTGGGTCCCTCCAGCTTAGGATATTCTGTGATTCTCTGGAAAGGTCACAGGGCAGGAGGGAAGGTTTCTGTTTCCCAAACCTTGTCTTGCACAGCTGGATTGCACAACCTGGCGCTGAGAACAACTTGCTGTGTGTCACAAAGAGCTTTCTGGTGCTCTGTTTGTGGTGATGTGGAGCTGAAGCTGCCCAGGGGTGCCTGAGCACCTGTGGTGGTGCTGCACATCTGGGACCTTCTGGAGATGGTAAAGGAGAGCGGAGTGAACATAGAGCAGAGCACCATCATGCTGTGTTGAACAATAAATGTTGGCTTGGGAGGGAAGAAATGCCAGTGTTGGGGGAGCTTCACAGGAAACAGCCTCCAAGATTGCATTGATTTGTTCTTTTTGATGCTTGTTTTTATAAATAAAAGGAGCAGTGGATTGTGTCTGGAACTCTTAAAGAGCTGAGACAACGGACACAGGCTACAAACACATCTGCAGGGATGGAGCAGCAGCTTCTCCCCTCTGTACTAAACCCCTCTGAAGTCAGGTTTACACTCAATGCTTCTCTCCACCCCTGCTGAGGGTGCTCTGAGCCTTCCTTTCTGCCCACGTTGCTTTGGAGGGGGTTGATCTCATTTCTCATCTTCTCAGCCATGGAATTAAAAACTTCTCACTGACAGCTGAGACGACTGGACTCACCCGACCTGTGGAGCTCAGCTTTGGGTAAAACTTCAAGAGATTCCATCAAAACTCCCCGTGAGCTCAGTGGCATTGATTTCCCTCCAGACATAATGAACCTTAGCAGCTCCGTCAGCTGCACATCTTTGATCTCTGTTTTACTACGAGATTCCTTCTCTCTCCAAAAAGCTCTGAGTTTTGGTTCCCTGTGAGTGATTCCTCTCATTTTTAGGTTTCCCTGAGACAAGCATGGCAGTTCCTGGCTTCAGCGTTTGTGGCTTGCCTGGCCCCTGGGGAGAGTTCTGTTGTTGGTCCCTGATCCTGTTCCTCCTCAGAGACCTCGATGTTCTCACAGCTTCCCCTGCTGGTGCTGTTGGTCGGGGATGTCCCCAGGGTGATGCCACTTGGAAATATTTCCCCTGGAGGCACTGGAGGCCCTTCAGGCCATGGTGAGGGAGGAGGTGCAAAGGAGGATTGGCACCATTGGTGCAGTGAAAATCCCCTGACCCTGGGTGTGCACCACAGGCGAAGTTTGAATGTGAGAGTGGAGAAAACCTCGTGTGTGCTTTTAATTGCCTGGCCAGGGGTGATGAATGCATCCCTTTGGCTCTGGGCCCTTCACAGAGCGGGCAGGGTGCAGTCTGATGTCACAGTGTCCAAAGTTACACTGTCAGCCGTGCCCACAGTCTGCATTCCATCCCCATCCCCAGGAGCTGCTGGAACCAGCTGGGGCAGTGTTTCCCTTCTCTCCTGTCCATGCCCAGCAATGCCGTGCCCATGGCTCATGGGGAACTCCCTGTGGGAGCCATCTCTGGTTCATGGGCCAGCAAGGAGCCACTGCAGGACTCAGAGAATGAGATCAGCCCATGGGGAGATGCTCCGCCCAGGGGGAGGAGCCAAGCATTCCCACCTGGATAGAATCTGGGATTTGGGACAGCACAGGGAGCCCTGACCCACTGCACTCCCAGAGGACAAGAGCTGCCAGAGCTTTCTACAGGATCCCTGCTTGGACAAGAGCATTTCATCTGCACTGCTGCCACCACCCCAACTAACAGGGTGTCAGGTTGTGTTCTGACTCTTGTCAGTGGTCTTTTGTACTATTGCATTTATTTTATTTTACTTTTTTTGTTGTTTTTTCTTTTCTTTCTCCTCAACTGTATTTCTGACTTGGAGTGTCTCACTGGTTTTGCTTTCAAACCAGCACACACAGCCAGGTCACAGGGAGCCGTGGGTCACTCGTGTTTTACTGCCTGTGTCCAGCCTGGCCCTGCTGGGAGCCTCCTGTGCAGCACCAAGGAAAGGATAAAACCATCGATCTCCCTCAGACAGGTCCCTGCTCCTGAGCTGGAACTGGCTCCATTGGGAATGTCACTCTCCAGTCCTACTGCAGGAAAACATCTCCTGTGACAAGCCTCATTCATTAATTGTGGTTGATGATGTCACATGCACTTGGAAGGGCGAGGGGCAAAGGGGACGTGAACAGGGAGCGCTGGGAGGATTTCCCAACTTCCCTGCACTTCACGTCCTTCAGCACGGCCAGACCTGACATCCCATTGGCAGGGAAATGCACCCGGGCTCATCCAGCAAAGCCTTTGCCACCCCCTGGAATCAGGGCTGCAATTTTCATGAAGTCTGCCCATGTTGATTTCCTGGGAAAACAAAAACAAGATATTGAAAGCAAACAGCTTTCAAAAATTGAGTGGTGTAAGGGTAAACTTGTAATTTGGGAATGGTTGTTACATTCACCATTGCAAAGATCAATCTATAGCCTTTGTGAGCTGGTGATTTTGCCCAGTCTTGAGAACTTATTTTAATCACTTGACGCTAATCTCATTTCCAAGCCTGAAAATGGTCCCAAACATTGAAATTATATGTTAATATAGCGAGATTGACAAAAGGAAGCTGCTTGTATCGACTTGGAATTAATGAAGCAATTCAGCGATGAACAATATCGCTGGCAGGAGGTGTTAAGGAGAATTGTTGCAGTTGTTAAATTTTGGCACTGAGAGGTCTCATTGCTCTGAGAAGACGGTTGGATCACAGTGAAATGAAAATTACCTGGGAACTTCACAGGGCTTTAGTTATTCTGAGTCATTTCACAAGGAGAGCAGCAGAAAACAGGGAAACGCAGGTGGGGGGACTCCTGGTTATCCACAAGTGCTTTTCTGCACTGGTGAGGGAAGAGTCCTCTCTGCACCTCTGTGACGGGGTGGAAATAACACTTTCCTCATCCAGGCTGGGCTGTGCCCCACTCCAGCCCCTGAGGAGGAGCTCAGTCTCACCCTGTGTTACAGCAGTGACAGCTCTGGGGCAGGAGGGTCCTGACCATTTGGAGCTGGGAATTTGCAGGTCCTGAGGTCCCTCCAGCTTCTCCTGAGCTGAAAGAGACCCACAGGGATCATCCAGTGAAGCCCCTGGCCCTGCACAGACACCCCAACATTCCCACCCTGGGCATCCCTGGCAGCGCTGTCCAAGCTCTCCTGGAGCTCTGGCAGCCTTGGGGCCGTGCCCATTCCCTGGGGAGCCTGGGCAGTGCCCAGCACCCTCTGGGGGAAGAACCTTTCCCTGAGATCCAACCTCACCCTGCCCTGGCCCAGCCCCAGCCGTGCCCTGGCTGCTGTCCCTGTCCCAGAGCAGAGATGGGAGCTGCCCCTGGGGAGGAGCTGCAGCCCCCAGAGCTCTGCCCTCATCTCCTCTGCTCCAGCTGAACAAACCAAGTGCCCTCAGCTGCTCCTCCTGTGGCTCTATTCCCCTCCAAATCCTTCCCCATCCCCATGTCCCTCCTTTGGACGCTCTTTAACACTTTTACATCTCATGTTGAGGTGCCCAAAACTGCCCCAGAACTGGAGTTGAGGCTGCTCCAGCGCAGAGCAGAGCAGGAGCATCCCCTCCTCGCCAGGCTGTGGATGCTGGGCCTGATGTCCCCAGGGTGCTCCTGGCGAGTCCCAGGTGTGCGTTCCCAGCTGGCTGTGGCTCAGGGGTGTCCCTGCACAGGCAGCAGTGACTCCCTGCACAGCTCTGCAGGGCTGTGGAAAGCTTTGCTTTGCTGTGGGTTCCCCTTCTGTGGGACCTCTCCTTGCCCAGCCTGGTTTGCAGTTTGGCTTTCTGCAAAGTCCTTGAGGTGTGTGGGGCTGCCAGCAGCTCCAAAGGGTTTTACCTTCCCCAGAGCTCAATTTGTGCTGCTCGGCAGTGTCAGCAGAGCAAGGGCTTGGAGGAGCCTGAGCCGGGCTTTGATTCCTTGACCAGTGATCCAGCCCAGCCAGGAGGCACAGAGCGTAAAGCTGCACGTCAGGAGAAAAGGAAAACTTGTTAAGAAGTAGAGTTTCTGTTCTTTGGACTAAAATTCCCCAGTAAGACTACAGAAAGATGCCGGGATGTGTTGCTGCTGTTAACATCTTGAGGCTTTGAACTCGTACATGCAATACTTGAGAGACAATTTGGAGCAACTGAATTCAAGGCACAGCAAAAATGCTTTAGAAGCTGCTCGCTGACAGTGATAAACATGTGAAAGGGGAAGGGAGGTGCCCAATGGATTTTGAAGTAGCTGCTGGTGAATCTGTTCCTCCAAGGGAGCCGGAGTTGAAAGTTGGAGCATGTTTACCAATTATTGACTCACTGATTGATGGCTTAGGAAGATGAAGGAGACGTGAAAACAGCAAGTTTCCCTGCAGATGAGGGAGATTCTGCCAGGGCGGGGCAGGACCATCACAGGCAGCCGTGGTCCTCCCTCTCCTCAGCACTGTGGCTGCAAATCACCTCTGGTTTGGGAATGTGCCTTTCCTCAGCATCCTGGGAGCACAGGGATTGATGTCCACGGACAGGTTTTTGCTCATCAGTCTTCAGCTTCAAATGGATTTCGTGTTCCTTGGTGTTAATCTGTGCTCAGAGGCTTTTCTGGGCTGCAGCAAAGTGCCTGTGCTGCTTCCAGGTGTGCCCACACTTGCAGCCTGGGGTTTTAGGGATAGAGGAGATTGGCAAGGTTCTCTTTTTTTTTTCCCCTGCTTTCCTTTGCAGGAGGAGGGGCCAGGCCTGCCTCTATATCCCACTGGTGCTTTTTCCTGGAGCTCTCTTAGTGACAAACCTTTATTGAATAAAATAAAGAGCACTTTGAATACAGAGCACTTTGAAATTACAGCTTTTCCTGGTTTGGTTCCTGGTTGAGGGTCCCAGCAGGCTGGGGGGATCTGTTCTGGTTGGATATTAAATACAGGTGGTTTATATTCACCAAAGTGAAGTTTCCTATTGATCTATCAGGAGTACACTGCAAACAAAGTGTTTACTTTTAAATCTCAAAGTGACAAAAAATGTAGATAACATTTTCCTTGCAATAAAGAATGCTGGGGTTGAAAATACTTTCATTTCACGAGCTGAAGGGGTTCTCTGAATGTAGCTCAGATTTGCAAAATTACTTCAAGCCCCCTCTCCGACCTTTTTTGCTTCTCAACCCCCCTCAAAAACCTGAAATCTCTGAAAATGCCAATTTGGGGGAGCACCACTTTGAATTTTGGACTGGAGAAAATTCCAAATCTCCCAGTGAAGGCATCTGTCAGGATCTTGGTACCTCCCTTTATCACTGCACTCTCTCTGTGGCTCTCAAATGTCTCCGCATTCCCTTGGTTCAAGGCAGCACAACCACATCCTGATGATGGAAAGGAATTTGTCTGAGTGAATCCAGGGCTCAGGTGGGACCTCAGTCCAGAGCAGCTGTGCCCAGCCTTGGCTTTAACCCCGTCCCTCTGCCCTGAGAATTCAGCTGATCTGGGATCAGAGGCACACAGTGGGGTTAGGGTGGAGTGTAAGGAGTGCTTTTGGTGGGAGGTTTGAGATGGAATTGAAACCCTCATCTGGGACTTATTCCCAGGTGCTGCAGGGTCTGTGGCCAGGGGCAGCATCTCTGCTCCTGGAAAAATGAATGTTCTGTGCTTTGGCATCCCAAAACTCATCAGGGGGAGCTCTGGGTGTCCCCAGGATGAAATGTGCCATGAAATGCAGCTCCACACCATGGCAGAGGCTCTCCAAGGGGCAGCTGCACCATGTGGGAGGCAGATGGATTGTGCTGTGTGACTCCAGTGATCCTGTCCATTCCAGGGTCCCACAGTGCCCTGGGAAAGGCACGTTGGTAATTAATTCAAGCTACCTCAGCACATCAGAGCCTGCAAAGAGAGGGAAAACATCCTCTTAAAGGCAATCCTGGGTGCATAAAAACAGCCTCAGCTTGCTGGGATCAGGCACAGCAGCGCACAAATTGCTTACCCCTTATGCCAGGGAAATCTGGTGCCTCTTGGATGGATCTGCTCTTACAGATTTCTGCCAAATCGCTGGCAAAGGATCTCGCTGGCTGCCTGGAGTTCAATCCTGGCCCTTTTAGTCCCTGGATTGGTTCAGTGTTCTCTTAATTGCGACCCTCCCAGCTGGCAGGGCTGCTGTCTGCCCATCCAAGGGTTGCCATGGGATGCAGGAGTGCCCTGGCAGAGCTCCCAAGGGCCAGCATCTCCAGGGAACCTTTGGCTGGCCTAAACCCCACTGGCATTTCTGGTGGCACTTAATAGACTTGGCGTGCTTCTGCAAGTGCAAAATAATGGGATTGATAAGGTTTAGATTGGATATGATGGGAAATTTCCTCACTGAAAGGATGGTCAAGCTCTGGAAAAGGCTGCCCAGGGCACTGGTGGACTCAAAATCTCTGAAAATGTTAAAAAATGCACAGGTGTGGCCCTTGGGGATATGGTTTAGTGGTGGCCTTGACAGTGCTGGGGGAATGGTTTGATTTAGTGATCTGAGAGAGTTTTTCCACCTTTTATGTTGGATCTGTTGTATTCCTGGGGCTGGGTGCTCACAGACCCTCCTGTGGTCATCCTGTTGCTCCTTGTTTGGAGGATTCATTTGACAGACATGGGCTCTGCTATGCCAGCAAAGCCAAGCCAGGTTCTTACACCAGGTTATTACACCAGTTTACTACACCAGTTTATCAGCATTTATATGTTTACCCGTATTTACCAGTTCCTACAAAATTTTCCACTCAGACCCCTTTGTCCTGGTGCCCTTTGGGAACACAATCCTCTCGATAATCCCTCTTACACCAATAATGTCCTTATTACATTCTTTCTCCAGCAGTGTCCCTGTTATCTCTTCTCTCCTCAGAGCGGTCAGCAGCAGAGGGTCAGAGCGACCAGACATGGTGTCCTCACTTCTGTTCTGGCCTTGAGAAGAACAGAAATGTTTATCTTTTCATGTCTCCCACAGCTTCCACTGTTCCAGGGCCAGAAGGTCAGCGGCACCACACAATTCAGCTTCTGCAGCTGGTCAGGGCTGGCTGTGGCTGGGGAGCTGCTGAGGAGTCACTCTGGAGGAAAGATGTTCTGTCTCACATCCACCAGCACATGTGAAATGGCCTCAGCTTCATTAGAAGAGACCATAAAAAACACCTCGTTCCACCCCCTGCCATGGACACTTTCCACTAGAGGAAGTTTTTCTATTTGGGCATTTTTTTTGGAATTAAAAATCAGTGCTGTTAGGGAAGAGCAGGAAGAGTCTTGGCAGAGTGAAGGGGCTGACAGTGAGGATTAGAAATGGACACGGGTGAGCAGTGAGAGTCCAAGGTAAGGACAGGCAGGGGAAAAAGACGTTTCTATTTGCAGGGTCTGTTTGAAACTAATGGAACAAGGAGGGGGGAAACACATTGTTTTTCTGCTCTGCAGGAGTTTGAATGTTAAATAAAGTGAGGCACTGAAATCCTCCTGCCAAAGCCCCAAGTGTTCTCAGGAGCCTCTGTGTCTGTCTGAGAACATCACGGGGGATTGGAGTCCAGAACATGGAATCCCAGACTGGTTTGGGTTGGGAGGGACCTTAAAGCTGATCTCCAACGCCCCCTGCATGGACAGAGCACCTCTCACCAGCCCAGGCTGCTCCAAGGCCTGTCCCACATGGAGCCTTTCCTGAGCAGTCTCTGTTTTGTGCTGGCCTCCAAACTCTCCTTTCCTTGCTCAGAAATGAGTCCTGAGAGATGCTCTGTTCCTCCCAGGCAGCCCCCAGCACGGGCAGCCAGTCTGAGCCCTGGGGGTGCTTTTTCTCTCTTTCTGCAATACTCAGCACCCCCATTCTCTGAGCCTTTTTCTTGCCTTTATTTTCACTGCAAAGACACAATAGGTGTGTAAAGGTAAGAGGCAGTGGATGGGAGGTGAAGCTTTTAGGAGTCCTGGGGATAGAACAGAGCAGTTTATCCTTCCTGGCTTATTAGTTCAGGATTTTGCCTCTTTGACAAAAGAAAGTCCAGCTTGTCACTGGTTTCCCTCTGATGATTCTGGAGTTTTGTGGGAAAAGCCAATCTTTTCTTTGCTGGAAAAAGCCAATCTTTTCTTTAGTGAAAAGCCAGCTTTTCAGTCAAAGCCAGGTTGTCAGTAGAAAATGGTTGGAAATTGATTATCCCAAAGGAAAACCTGCCTCTGCAGCTCCCTGTCGCCACGGCTCAAGCACAGCAGAAGCAGCAGCTGCCCTTCCGTGCTCCCTCAGCAGCTCCAGCAGGATCTGTGACTCCAGGCAGGCACATCCACATCCAGCATGATCCATGGCTTTGGACAACGGATGGTAAATGCCCCGTGCCCAGCTGTAATAACCTGGGTGCTGCTCAGAGTGATCTCTGCTGCCACAGGGGATTGGGTTTGGGCTGCGTGGGGTGGGAAGCTCCAATTATTTGTCAGATAAGAATCCAGCCTTCTCTGCTCACTGCTTAATTAGGCTGTCCACAAGCTGGGATTAAAGACTTTGCATTATTGGCTGAAGAAAAATAAAGATGGTTTAACATAATTTCAGCGAGGAACCTTCAGCAGCATCTGTTATCCTGCCCCAAATGCTGTGTGTGAGTTGAACCCCTGACCCTGAGGCAGTGAGTTAGTGCTTGGAGATGTCTCCTGGACATTTTTCTGAGTTCTGGAGATGATGGCCCTGAACCTGACTGCTGGGGATGCTTTCTCTGAGTCTGGCTTAATCGGTTTGATAGGCTGTCCATCATATATTTTTATTTATCTGCATTTAGGAGAGGGGGAGTTTGTTGCTTGGGCTCTGTCAAAGAGCTGGGGGCAGTGGCAGAAAACAGCATCTGGCCTGGCCTTGCAGGCTTAGGGCAGTTTAAAATAGACCAGGGGGTGTTTGGTACAAAATGGGGGGCATGGGGAAAAGCAGAAAGGAGAGGGGCCTTTCCTGGGGCAGCCCAAGCACTGCTGGGTGTTAATGGGGATCATGCAAAGCAGGAAATTTCATCTGCTTCTAGTGGGGTTTCTGGAGAAAGATTCTGCAGATTCTGCTGGGACAAAGCCTCAGTGATCATCCCCTGAGAGCTGAGCCTTGGAAAACTCCCCTCACCTGAGGTTTGGATGTAGTTGTTTCATCTGGAGTGAAACCAAGCCTCCTGCTGCAGGCAGAGAACCCTCAGCTGTGATAACTCATGGTCCTGCAGTGGGAGGGTGGCCTGGGGTGGGATTTAGGCTGCTGTGTCCAAAAGACTGCTGTTCATATAAAGACTGGAGTAGGGTGAGGTTGGATACTGGAAAGAAATTCCTCCCTGTGAGGGTGGTGAGGCCCTGGCACAGGGTGCCCAGAGCAGCTGCAGCTGCCCCTGGATCCCTGGCAGTGTCCAAGGCCAGGCTGGACAGGGCTTTCAGCACCCTGGCATAGTGAAAGGTGTCCCTGCCATCTTTTTCATGGAAAAAGATGATCTTTAAGGTCCCTTCCTGCACAAGCCTTCATATGATTCATTTCTGGATTTCTAGACCAGGATACTCATAAATGGTTAAGTTGAAGTGGAGTGAAGTTGTGTTTTTCTTTTTCTCAGTGATTTGCAGGCCACAGTCGGGGCAAGAGGAGAAAAGCCTCGCCTGTACCACAACAATTACAACTGGGAAGCAAGCGTCTGGTGATGTTCATCGTGTTACTGTGCTCCTTAAAATACATATGCCTTGAAGTCTGCCAGGCATTTTGTTCTACAAAGCATATGGTTTAACAGATAAAATGATTTCTGACCTGGAGACCTGAACTGACAACTTTGGAGACAAACAAAAACCAGGATGCCTCCATCTGTCAGGGCTGGTTCATGTCCACGCTGCTTACTGACATTTATGTGTGTGCATCAGGAAACTGCTTCAGTGCCCCTTCCCCTCCCTTCCCCAGGAGCTGCTCCCTGCCCACCCTGGTGTTCCTGCCTTGGGGCACGAGTTCTCCCCCAGGCCCTGGCCACGACCTCTGCTTGGAAGGGCTTTGCCAGCCCTGCTTCTTTAGCATTCCCTGCTCAGGCCGTGGCTTGTTTGCTGGGTTCAGTCTGAAGCTTTGAGCAGGGTCTTTCCTCGACCTTTCCATGCTCAGGAGTTTGTCACAAGTCAAGTTAGCTCCATCCCCATCCTGATGCCAGAGAGTAATTCAGGGATGTCGTTCTAATGGCAAATTCTTCTGGATGACAAAGCTTTGGGTGCTGGCCCTTGTGCTCTGCCTCCATTTCAGTTTGTCACATGTGTGTTTCTATATCCCACACCCCCTCTCAGCTTCCTGGTTTTATAGGACTCTGTGGCCATGCACTTGTAGGGTGAATACTCTAAAAATTTTCCTGAAATGCTCCCTGAAAGTGTCCCAGCCCTTGCAGAGGTGCCTGCAGGATTAATGACTGATGTCGCTGTTGAGTGCAGGGGCTCAGTGGTGGTTTAGAAAGTCACCTCCTGCAGACCAGTCATCCATCAGCCTTGGCACGGTCACTGCAGCCAGACCAGGGCTGTGGAAGGGAGCGGTAGTGTCCAAAATTGGTGTCCTGTCACCCCAAGCCCTTGTCCACAGTCTCTCCCCATCTTTCTTGTCAGTTCCTTCAGGCTCTGGAAGGCCACAATTCACTCATCCCAGAGCTTCTCCTCTTCAGGTAAACATCCCCAGCTCTCCCAGCCTTTCCTCACAGCAGAGCTGCTCCATCCCTCTGCTCATCCTGGTGGCTCCAGCAGCTCCAGGTCCTTCCTGTCTGGGACCCCCGAGCTGGAGGCAGCTCTGCAGGTGGGGTCTCACCTGAGCGGGGCAGAGGGGCAGAATCCCCCCCTCCCCTGCTGCCCATGCTGGGGGATCAGCCCAGCACAGGGGGGTTCTGGGCCAGGGCCTGTCCAGCTCTCACCCAGCAGCACCACAAGGGCTTCTCCCAGAGCTGCTCTCCATCCCTTCATCCCCAGCCTGGAGGGATTTCTAGCTGGTTAGTGAGGGGTGGGTGCCACCAGCTCTGTGAGGCTTTGGGTGATGAACTTTTCCTCTGTTTGCCTTCTAGGATAAACTTTCTTTCTCCTTTCCTCATTATTCTCTCGACATCCCCATTGCCCTGTGCACATCCAGGGGTAGAACAGCTGACGGGGATTATTTCTGCTCTCACCAGCAAATCCATCCTCATGTAGTTATTTAAAGCTGAAACTAAAAAGCCAAGCAGCATCTGAGAACAGAAGCTCTGCTAAGAAGTTTTAAGCAAACATTATTAGATATGACCTCTTATTTATGAGCGACTTTGCAAAGGGAAGTCTGTTACCCTCTCCCTGCCTCAGCAGAAGACCTATTTTCCCATAATATCCCCACCAGCAATCAGTCTGATTGGAGTTTAGGATGATGCAGTAGATATACCAAAGCTGAATTTAAACAGCAGAGAAGCAAATAATAATAACTCGAGGCCTTTGGCCATAAAAATGCAGACGTTTACCTTGAATGTTGACTCAAACCATTTCAATTTTGTGCCAAATGAGGCTTGAAATGTATCACCCCGTGTTCAGTGTCCAACCAATAAAAATGGCCTTAAATATTGCACCTTCCTGCTGGCAGTGCTGCAGAAGTGAAACTACTCTTTCTTGGTCAGAGCCCCCTGGAAGCAAGGCAATAATGATGGGCTTTGTTTGTTTATTTAGGGATCTCAGAGCAAACTGAATATTCACTGATGTTGTGGAGCTTTTTTTGCATTCACCTGAGCTGCACTGAAAGGTAAAGCTTTGTCTTCCTGTTCTGACATCTCCAAACCTGCAATTCCAGGTGGAAGGAGCGGGATATGGTGAAGCAGGAGCATGGGTAGGTAAAGGAAAGCAGCCAAAATCTTTATCTCTGCACTTTACTGAGCTTCCTGATTCATTAGCAGGCCTGATTATCCAGTTCCGTGGCTGTAATCCCTAATTAAACACCACTGCTGACAGCGTGTTTGTGCCAAGCTGAACATAAGTGGCCTCTTCTTAATAAATGTGTAAGTCTGATCTCTGTACTGTTAACAGAAAAATGAGAGCCCGAAGTTCTTGGAGAGGTAATTGCCAGAGGGACTTGCTCTTATTGTACCCCTTAAATGCACAGTCGATGACCATTAATGTTCAATATCCTTTAAACTGTAATTCCTCGAATCAAAAGCTTGTTTTGAAAGTGGAGGGGAGGCCTCTGTGTGTGCCCATCAGGCAGCGAGGTGGCAATGAATCTGTCTGGAGGAGAGGCCAGGAGCTGGAGGTGCTGTCACTTGTTTTCAGCTCCTGGTTTCTCCGCAGCCTTTCCGTGGGAACCACAGGATGCTCGAGCAGGGGCTGACTCCTGACTGCACTGGAATGTTCTGTTGTCTTGAGAGTGGGTTAAAGATGTTTGGTGCTGTTTGAATTTCTGTTCCATTTTGGGGTCTGTGTTTGGGTGGTCCACGTAGCAAAACTGGGAAAACAAGGGAAAAAATGAAAAACTGAGAAAACAAGGAGAAGAAATGAAAAACTGGGAAAACAAGGGGAAGAAATGAGGGGATGTGGTATAGGTGGAGTGATTTTTGTACACTACATAATTTTATTGCTTTGGCAGCAAACAGCTTTGAAGTGGGTGAGACAGGCCCTCACCAGCTCTGGGAGGGCTTGAACCTGGTTGCAGGAGCTCAGGTGATGCCACCTCACCCCCGTGTCCATACAGGAATTTTTCTAACCTCTCCTACCACACTGCCTAAACCAAGATCAACTTTTTTACAGACAGCACCGAGGGAAAACAGATTTGCAGCTGGTGTGGGGATGTTTATGTGTGACACAGGACTAAAGCACTGCTGCCTTTTCGTTTCCAAAAGGTGGGATTAGCCTGAAAGCTTTTGGCCATAACTTTTGAGCCCGTGGTTCAGAGAGGCTGAAGGATGAGGGTGCACATGTTGGTCAAAGCTGCATCCACCTGGAGTGGTGCTTGGGAAGCACTCAGGGGGTGCAGCTATCCCTGCCTGGCCAGACCTGCTGCTTCCCTTGTGCTTTGCAGCCCTTGTCTGTCCAAAATCTGCTGCCTTTCCCTTCTTGTGAAGTTGTGCTCAGGCCGGGCAGGAGCAGAGCCCCTGAGCCCCTGGGGGGCGGGATGGAGAAGGGGTTTTGCAGAGTGAACAGAGGGAGTTCCTCCCCCTTTGCTGTGACCCCGCTCCTCTTTCTGCCCAGCCCGGGGCAGTGGTTCAGCTGCAGAGGCTGCAGCAGATGGAGAGGCTGCCCCGGCGCTGGAGGCACTGCTATAAATTCCCTGTGCCCTCGGAGCTCGGTGCCACACAGGGAATGTCTCCTTCTGGCGCTCCAGGTCCAGCCTTGTGCTGTCTCCATGGAAAAACCCAGCTTTTGGGGTCAGGGTGGTGCTCTGGGTTCTGCAGCCTGGTCCCAAAAGGGCTGGAGAAGGGCCAATACCTGCAGCACGAGCACCTGAGCCTGTGGCCCCCAGATCCAGGCAGGTGCTGTGAGGTGAGGTTCCCTCCCAGCTGTAGGGCCCTGCGTTTCCTAAGGGGTGGCCTTCTTTTAAGGAGCCACGTGAGCAATGCCAATCCTCCCCCCATCACCACCTTATCTTTTATCGTTTATTTTCGCTGAGCAGATGTGAAGATCGTGCTTTTGTCAGCTTTCCTCCTGCTCCAAAAAGGGAAGAAGAATTTGAAAAGAATATTAAATTCAGGAAGGGTGCACAGAAGGGATGGGAACAAGTTTTCCTATCGCACATCAGAGCCGCGTGTCCCACATTCCCCTCCTCGAGGCGGATCCTTTGCCTTGATTTCTTTACCTTTTTCTTTTCTTCTGTCATGACTCCTGGAATAATTAGTTACTAGCAACTGTGTGTGTGTAGTTTTAAAGGCAACTTTTATATCAGCAGCATGGGTTCCTTTGCCACAGCTCTGCAGTGCCTCATTCCCTTGAAGATATGCAATCAGCACTTCTCCTGAACCCACTGATATACTTGGCCATCACTTAAATATCATTACAGGAAAGATTTCGACGAGATCACTGCACGTTAGACTTTAAAGTTTGACTTTAAAAGAATGTCTGGGCTTTGCTAAAAGGCATTAGTAATGGGATTCTCTATCTTTGAGCTTAATTTATTCTGAAGAGAAAAAAGGCCATTATCTTAAATCTTTTTTTCCCCTTTTCCTCCTCGTACAAAAAAGAAGAAAGGGAAAAGCAGCCTCTGAAGTCCAGCACTTATGGCAAACCCATTGTTTAATTACTTGCTCTTTTCATCCTTTGGAAGGAGGCGAGCTTGGGGGGAGGTGGCAGCCAGCAGTGCTTTGGCGTCACAGCTCCTGTTGCTCCACAAACAATGCCAGGCTTGGGGTATTTTTTAACTCACCCTTCTCTCGACCTGCTTTGCTCCAGGATTAGTGAGTTATGGCTTCATTTTCCACAAGAAAAGAGGAGTCATTCCTGTTATGCAGCACTGTGGGTGAGCCTTGACTAAGCCAGAAGGACAGGCAGAAAACTTGGGATTTCTCAGAGCTGGTCAACAACTGCAGGCTGGGAACCTTCCTCTGAAAGAGTTTGTGACAGACAGGCCCTCCTCTGCAGAGCTCTCATTAGCTATGCCAAAGAATGGACCAGGAGTGAGCCCGTGGATGTGTTTTATGTGCAGACACTGCTGGGAGCAGCTCTTGGCTTCTGGAGGATTTGATTTCCATCAATACCATCAGAGTGGAGGGAGTCTACGAACCTCCTGTTATTAGTGCTCAGCCAACCTTGAAATTTTTGGTGCATCCCAAGCCTGCATTGTGCTCATGCATCAAAATTGAGCAAAAAGCCTTGCCTTGGGTTTCATTCCACCCGAGGATAGGTTTAGCCTTGGGTTTCAGCATACAGAACTCTGATTAGGCCAGAAACAGAACCCAAACCAAAACCTGAATAGCTTTCAGCATCAGAAGTATTTTTTTAGCAAAATTGAGGAGAGAAACCCTGGGAAAGGTTCAATTCCAATTTTTCCAATTCAGAGCCAAATGTAGTTCCCCGGAGCTGGGAGCCCCCATTCACATCAGTGCCCTGAACTTGGAATGTGTGTGGGGCTGGAGCAGGGAAGAGCAGAGGCTTTGCCCCAGGGCCACAGGAGCTGTACTGATTCCAGCTGTCCTGCACTCTCCCATTTCACTGGAACTGCTTTGTGCTCTCTGGGGCCCTCCTGGCTACAGGCAGGACTCCATCCCTTGGAGCTCTATGCTGGAGTCAGAGTTATCTGACGAGCTAAGGATCAATTATGCATTAGAGACCCGGTAATGATGGGAATTAAATGAGCTTTTGCTGAAGTGTGCCGCGCTTCTGTTCACCTTCACATGGAAACTGCTCTGAAGAGCACCAACATCTGCACAAATAATCCATCTTCTGGCGAGCACATTGATCCCGTGCTCACAGATGGGAGGGCTCTCCTGCTGCCTCTCCTGGGACAGGGAGCTCTGCATGCAGGAGTGAGGGATGTTTTCCATGCCTGGGGTATCACATCAGCACTGTCACAGCTCTGGGGCCATGGATGCAGCAAGGTTGTTAAAGGTCTTTACACTCTTCCCTCCCTCCTGCTCTGAGGCAGTTTCTCATCACGGAAATGCTGAGAGAGCTGGGAGAGCCTGGAGAAGTCTTCACTCTTCTCTGGGCAGAGTTTAGAGCCCCTTCCAGGGTCCAGGGCTCAGCCTCCACCCAGGAGGTCAGGACTTTGCCATGAAGCACTGTGGAGCATCTACCTGGACACCTATGGATGCTCCAGCTGCTCCTGGAAGTACAGGTGTGTCTGGAGGGAGTTGCTAGCTTTTGCAAAGGTGCAAAAGGGTTTTTCTGCTGCACCACTGCCTCGTGAGCCCAGGGACCTGCCAGGATGGTTTGAGCACCTTTTGTTGCTGGTATTTGTCTGTTGTCCCTTCAGAGGATCCCAGAATCTTTGAGGTTGGAAAAGACCTCCCAGGTCATTGAGTCCAGCCTGTGGCTGATCCCAACTTTGTCACCCAGCCCACAGCACTCAGTGCCACATCCAGGACTTCCTTGGACACCTCCAGGGATGAGGACTCCAAACCTCCCTGGGCAGCCTCGGCCAATGCCTGATAACTCCTTGTGTGAAGAAATTCTTCCTGATCTCAAACCTGAACCTTCCCTGGCACATCTTGAGGCCATTCCCTCTCCTCCTGTCCCTGTTCCCTGAGAGCAGAGCCCAACCCCCACCCTGGCTGTCTCCTCCTGCCAGAGCCACAGGGTCCCCCCTGAGCCTCCTTTTCTCCAGGCTGAGCCCCTTTCCCAGCTCCCTCAGCTGCTCCTTTTCATAGGACTGACTCTCCAGACCCTTCCCAACTTCACTGCCCTTTTTTCTCCAACCTTAGGGTTGTGGCCAAGCCACCTTTAGTATTTTGCTTGTCCCAGGTCTGGATGATTTTAAACGAGGTCCTGACTTTGGCCATGACCCAAGGATGTGTTGAGACATCCCAGGGTTCCAGTGCTTTGGGTATTTTCTCATGGGTTTGGTCTTATGCAAGATTTAAACCTTGGTCTCCTGACTCCAGCCTTGTCTCCTGGCTCAAACAAGTGTCACTGGGCATCTGTAGCATAATCTTTAATTCGTGCTACTTGCAGAGATTGATGCAGGGTCTCTAGGACAGCCCAGACCGGTGGTAAAAATTGCATCAGTTCAAACTTTCCTTGTTTGAATCCCTGTGATTCTGTTCCTCCCCATGGCACCGCTGTGTGATGCCACTTCCCTATTGCAATGCAGTTCTGCAGTTAATTTATTTTTTCCAAGGCACTTTGCAAACATTAAGTGTTACATAAATCTCAGGTATTATTATCCACAAGATGCATTGATTTGCAGTGTGGTTGTATTGTCTGGATTTCTTTTTTCCTTTAAAAATTTCAATCCATTAGAAGGATGGGGGAGGAAGGGGGGGGAGCCCCATAGGTCTTATATGAGACCAAATAGTTCCATAAACACCGAGCTGAAAGTGGCTGATCAATGAGAAGGCAAATGGGGCCAATTGTGCATCAGCTCCTGCCTCCAGTTAGGGTTTGCACTGGGGACTCTGGGCTTGCTGGGATCGATGCATGAGGGTGGGGAGCAGCTCCCACAGCAGTGGGACATTTTCCCACTTTTGCCTTAATTCTGTGCCCCCTGTGTAACTCTGCTGCCCCCAGCTGCCTTGGGTTTTGAAAGGAGCAGCTGACGTGTCATTGGGAAAATCCAATCCTCCAGCAGTGCTGTTTATGCTCCTGTGGCACTGTTACCTCTCTGGGGACAGGGAAATACACGTCAGCATTTTGGGGGTTCTGAGGGTGACCACGGGGACTAAATCATGGGGCAGCAGCAGTGGAGAGCAGGGCTGCTCCTACAGCTCCTCGATGGTGCTGTAACTTATTTTATCAGGAGCAGCGGGACAGGAGAGATAAGTGAATGCTTTTTGTTAGGCTGGGGGCTGACAAACACGGGGGGTTATTTTTTGGCTGAGTGACACCGTAATAGCAAGCATTGTGTTCTTCTCCATTTTTATTTGGAAAGCTAAGATGGAGCAAGCAGGGACTATCTGTCTTTTAGGCATGGAAAGGTGTCCCCTCCCCAGCTCCAATCAATCATAACTCTCCAAGAGTCATTGATTTACAGACAGCACCAAACCACCTGCTGGCTGCATCCCCAGGCTATTTTTGTGTGTGTGAGAGAGAGAAACCCTGAATTCTGCATTAGTAGGAGGCAGAAAGAGGCAGGACAGTTGTAACCAGTGAGTTGCAACTCCCTTGACCCACTTCCCTGGCTCGCAGAGCCCAGCCCTGTTATTCCCAACTCACTGTTCGCTCATCTGGGCTGAGACAAAGCAAACTTGTCTCATAGTCTGTAAAATCCTAAATTCTTGAGTGAATAAGATGGGAATTGCTGATCCAGGGGGAGCCAGCTCTTGCCAGTAGTCCCTAATTTGGTGTTGATGGTTCAAATGTTGAGTCTTTTTTGGAGCAGTCATCTCAATCCTCTTGAATTTTCACTGGAAAAGGAGATGTGTGGTGATTGCACCAGGCTCTTGTGTGTCTCTACCCTGGATTCTCCAGTGTATTTCACTGTGGAGCACTGGTTTCCCAGACACAGAGAACTGCAGAAACAATTGCTTTCCAGCAAGCCAATGCAGGGTTAGATTTTGTTTACTGGATGAGATTTGTGTTTGCAGAAGTGCTTTGAGATTCTGGGCAGATGGGCTCGACAGAAGTGCGAAGCTCTGTTGTTCTCCTCCAGTGACAAGATGTGAATGTTGAAGCTGCACTTGTAAGAAACTTGCCCCAAATCTGAAGTGTGCCAAGGTTTCCGAGCTGATCCGCCTCTGCTCTTGAGAAGACTGGCCCTTGTGAGGCAGTAGATTACAGCAGTGCGTTGTGCTGGAGCGGGATCTCTCTCCTGCAGAACGCACTCCCATTGTCCCAACCACAGTTTGGTATTTGCCATAAGCCACACTCTCTTATGAAAAACCATTTGCAAGATAAGTAAAGGAAAATGTAATCCCTGAGTGGAATGAAAGGTGCTTTGAAATGAATGGGGGATAATCCTTTTGTTGTCTGTTACAAATGCACTTTATTTCTGCATTATCTGAGCATGAGAATAGACTGTTCTCTCAACCAACAAATCCACTGCAGCACCCTCTCCTCGGCGCTCAGACCCCAGCGCCGCGACAGAGCCGCCTCTGAACTCCCTCAGCTCGGCGGGTTGCAAAAAAGGGCTCTTTTGAATTTCAAAATCCTGCTGGCATGATTATTTTGGCGTTTGCAGTGTGCAAAGTCTTGGCTTAAGTCACGCTAAAGACGCGGGTTGGGATGCAGGAAGTGGTCTGAGGGATTTAGCTGCCTACCTGCCCCTGCCTTCCTATCCAAACAGGCAGCGAAATCTGCCTAAATTGCTTTAAAAATCACAAAGCCTCTGCTCCAGGGACTTGTAGTCGGGGTCGAAGGATTTCTTCCATCTGCTTTCAGCGTGTTTTTCTTTGTTGGCAAATTTCTCTCGGCAAGTTCAAGCCCGTTGATTTATGCAAGGAGATGCTTCCAGCTTCTGCTGGACTTCGTGACCCCTGTGGCAACAGCCAGGCTGGATCCATCCGGCCACTCCAGCAGAAAGGAACGGTCAGAGCTTAAAGACTGAGCACTGCAGAGCCTGGAATGATAGCAGCTCTTTCCAGCTAATGTGAAAGTGCTTTAGTTACTGGAGGCATTGATTCTGGGGCCCTGGAAAATGCATCCCAGCAGGGCTTCTGCTTGGATTTTTAGTGAGTGACCCAAGGTCAGGAGATAAGTCATGAGTCATTTGTTCACTCTGATTTTATTGTCTGCTATACCCAGCCTCCAGCCAGTGGTTCAAAACTTCTTCATACTCTTCCCTCCTTCATGATTTGATGCAGTTTCCCATCATGGAAATGCTGGGAGAGCTGTGCTGTTCAGACTGGAGAGGAGAAGGCTCCAGGGAGAGCTCAGAGCCCCTGCCAGGGCCTAAAGGGGCTCCAGGAGAGCTGGAGAGGGACTGGGGACAAGGGATGGAGGGACAGGACACAGGGAATGGCTTCTACTGCCACAGGGCAGGGATGGATGGGATATTGGGCAGGAATTGTTCCCTGTGAGGGTGGGCAGTCCCTGGCACAGGGTGCTCAGAGCAGCTGTGGCTGCCCCTGGATCCCTGGAATTGTTCAAGGCCAGGCTGGACAGGGCTTGGAGCCACCTGAGATAGTGGAAGGGCAGGGCACTGGAATGGGATTATCTTTAAGGTCCCTTCCCAAACAATGCCTTGATTCTGTTTCCATTCTGTGCTGAAGACAGGATGCAGATTTTCTACTGGGTTTTGCTTCAGGGAAGTCCTTCCAAGTGAGGTCTGTCCTGGGTCGAGTTGTTGCCCATCTTGCAGACTGGGCAGTGCCTTTACCTGGGTGAATTCCCAGCAGCCATGCTCTGTGCTCCAAACTATGGGATCCCATCAGGATCCCATCAGAGCCCAGCTGTGCAGGGACCATGGTGGCTTCCCCAAATCAACAGGTCCGAGCTTAGGGCCCCCATTATTCCCACTGCCAATGGCACGCATGGTTTCAGTCTTGGAATAATCCAGTCGCTTTTAGTAAAACAATATAGCTCTTATAATTTCTCTTTGCAAGCAGAGTAATTAGAGGAGAATAGGAAATTAATTAAAAATCTAATTATTAAACCCATGAATGTTGTTTTCAAATTTTTAAATGAATTTACTTTTGCCAAATGCTGCCATTTCCATTCTTTTTTCAGCTCTGGTGGTGGCTGTAGGTTGGGAAACTGAGGGAATCCAAGTGTGGGCTCCTGACGTGGCATGGTGCCGTGCTGGCTCCTAAGGAGATTAGGACAGAGATGACGGAAAAGACATAGGAACAGCACTAAGCTGCCTGTAAGCCTGTTGTCTTCCAGCTTTTTCCATTACGAGGCACAAAGGAAATTCAGGTTTTCTGCCTCCTGGAGTCTCACGCCATTGTAATCTCAAACTAATCCCTTCAAACAAGCATTTCCCTGCCCTTGGAGCAGGTTTGCCATGGGGTCTTGCTTTCTTGGGAGCCACGAAACGCTGCAATTAATCGGGGTGCTTAGGTGGCTTCTTCAAGACCACATTAGGCTCAGCAGCAATTTAAAGCAAGTGTCCACTGGTAAATGGTGAAAACCACCCAGGGAAAAGCCGGGATGTTCCCGTGCATAGCAAACGATTCATTAGCATCCAAGCGATTATGCGGAATACCAAAATGACCTTGCAGTCATTAGGAGAGAGGTATGTTATGACTTAAGTTTAGAGGGACTTGCATTACAATGTAACATCTAATTAGTGTTACCTCTGCTAATTGCTACATATTGCTGAGGTATATAAAAATAAATGCCTGAGTGATACCGGGGCCAGCAATGCCGAGGCTGCGCCCGTGTTGGAACAGGGGGAGAAGTTTACTGCCATAATGAGCAGCAGCAGCTTGGTTCCCTTCGCTGGCAGCTTGTTAATGTGGCTCTTGTTGTCTGCTGACTGTAAATAGGGGTTTTGTGTGGGGATTGTGACTGTTGGGTTCTCCAGTGCCCACTGCTGGAGTCTGGGTGAAACCATGGGAGGATTGCAGGGGAATTCCTCCAGCAGCAGTTGGTGCTGGTGCTCTGCCAATAAAAGGTGGTTCTTGTATGAGGCTGCAGTCATGGATTTGGGGTCAGAGCCTTCACCTGTCCTGCCAACAGTAAATCACGGAATCTTGGAATTGTTCGGGTTGGAAAATATTTCAAGATCAAGTCCAACCATTGATCCAGTGCCACTATCATGGGAGAGACCTCTTCTCCCAGGGAACAAGCGCAGAATGAGAAAAAACAGCCTCAGGCTGCACCAAGGGCGGTTCAGGTTGGACACCAGGAGGAATTTCTCCATGGAAAGGGTGCTCAGGCATTGGCAGGGGCTGCCCAGGGAGGTTTGGAGTCCCCACCCCTGGAGGTGTCCAAGGAAAGCCGGGATGTGGCACTCAGAGCTCTGGGCTGGGTGACAAAGGGGGGGATTGGGCACAGTTTGGATTCCATGGTCCTGGAGGTCTTTTCCAACCTCAATGATTCTGTAATTCTCTGTTCACCACTAAACCACGGCCTCAAGTGCCACCTCCAGCTATTCTTGGAACACTTCTAGGTTTGGTGACTCCACCACTGCCCTGGGCAGTCTGTGCCAGTGCTTGACAACTCTTCCCATAGAGAAATGTTCCCTAATATCTAATCTAAACCTTCCCTGATGCAACTCATAAAAAGAGCATAAAGGGAATAAATAAAGGGAAATAAAGAGAAATGCTGAGGCTTTTATCCCCAAGAGCCTGTGAGTCCTCTCCCCAAAGCTAAAACTTTTGGAAGATCAGTCTCCTTGGATAAGCCAGGAATAAGAGATGGGTTGACCAAGGAATAATCTCTGCAGGAGGCTGTGCTCTGGGTATTTTCATGTATACAGGTGATCAATTACACTCTTAATAAAGAGAATAATTTGTCTTCATCCTGCCTTGCTGATGAGCGGCACATGTACAGGAAGGCAGGCTTGGAGTTCGGTGAGCACACCAAGGGTGACAATGTCAGGAACAGCGCTGGTGTGATCAGGACAGTTTTCTTTCTATTGGAACTATAAGCAAACGGATAGAAAGCCACCAGGAATGTTAAGAACAAAACAGCCTGTCTGCATTCGTGGCTTATGAACACATTCACTTCTCAGCTTCACACTTCAGTTTCCCAGCTGCCTGCGAGAAGTTTTGAGAGGTTGGGGGTTTTTTATTATTGTTTGTTTGTGATTTGTTTTGGTTTTCTTTCATTTTCAACAACGGGGCTAGGAGAAACAGATCTGCTGGTAATTAAAGTGAAATCTTTGTTCCATGTGGTCTTTAGTCCTAAGATCATCATCAGAGCCAGACAGTGATATTTTGATATTCTAGACAATTTTTTTTTGATATCTGGAGGGAAGTTACAAAGCAGGGAAGGATGGCAGGCCTGGCAGTTTTGTAATCACTCTGTCTAATGTGCAGTATCATGGGACACCTCTCAGATGTCTCCACGGTGGCTTCTGTGTGCATCAAACACGTGTGCTCTTAACTGCAGAAACCAGCTCCTGAATTAATGACTGCGGCTTCAAAGGGCCCTCCCCCTCCCCAAGCTGGAGATCTGAGGGCCATCTCCAAGTGGGTGACATGCCTTTGAAAATTATGCAGCACGAACAATAAACCTCATTAAAGAAAGTCAGCAAAAGCAGCTTAGCAACCCAGCGTGGGGACCGGACATGGTGGGGACACAATCCAGGATCTCTGTCCAGGGCCAGGCAGTACCACAAACTGTGAGGGCAAAGTGCATGTGAGCCAGAGGGAAGTGCCCAGTCCTGCCCTTGGTCACAGCAACCCTCCGCAGAGCTCCAGGCTGGGCTGGGAAGTGCCCAGGGGGAAAGGAGCTGGAGTGGTGGTCAGCAGTGGCTGGACATGAGGCAGGTCTTCCCAGGTGGACAGGTGGCCAGTGGCCCCTGGGCTGTGCCAGCTCCAGTGTGGGCACAGGACCAAGGCACTGATTGTCCCTTGACACTGGGCACTGCTGAGGGACTTCTGATCCCGTGTCCAGTTCAGGGCCCTCACAACAAGAAGGACATTGAGGGGCTGGAGCATGTCTAGGGAAGGGGCTGAAGCCCCAGGAGCAGCTGAGGGAGCTGCGAGAGCTCAGCCTGGAGAAAAGGAGGCTCAGGAGGGGCCTTGTGGCCCTGCACAACTCCCTGACAGGAGGAGGCAGCCAGGTGAGAATGAGGCTCTGCTCCCAAGTAACAAATGATAGGATGAGAGGAAACCAGCTCAAGCTGCACCAGAGGAGGTTTAGACTGGGTATTGGGAAAAGCCTCTTCACCCTAAGGGTTGTCAAACACTGAAACAGGTTGTCCAGGCAGAATCCCCATCCCTGGCAGTGTTCAGGCAACATGTGGGTGTGGCACATGAGGACGTGGTCTGGGGGTGAGCATGGTGCTGGTGTTGAGTTGATGGTTGCATTTGATGATCTGAAAGTTCTTTTTGAACCTTAAAAATTCTGTGATTCTGTGAATGCCCATGCCCATGAGGCTGTAGCATTCCCTCTGAGGAGCTGTTGCCAGGCAGGAGCCTGGTGGGATGTGGTTCATGGGCAGTTGAGGGGCTTGGTTGAGTTTCTTGTCTCCTGAGATGAGTTAGGCAGGGCAGGGTGGAGCTGCTCACTTGCTCCTTCTTCATCATGGAGTTGTGGGAAGGGTTTTCTAAGCAGAGTGAAATCAGTGCTTTGACAGGCAGCAGTTCCACATGGACCAGAACCTCTGTTAGTCTGGTCCACCTCACTGAGCTCCATCACCATCTCAAAGAGAACCCACCCCTCATCAGGCTTGGGGCCAGCTCGGCCGCCCCAACACTCTGCCCATTTTGAAATGAGGATTAATGAGTTCTTCCATCTGATACTTGTTTGAGATTTGCCATTTGGGTTCATTTTAAACTAATTTTATTCTCCGTGTCACTGGCAATTTATGCAGCAAACGCAATTATTGGAGATGAACGCCTGCCACAGCTGAAGGCTACAAGTGCCACTTCCCTGGATGCGTGAGGAGCAGAGAGCTGGGGAATTGGGGTGGCGGGGGGAGGGAGAAGGAATATTAGAAAAATAATCTTTCCCTACAATGCTCTCAGAGTTGATACACACACCTTCATAAAAAAGTAATTTAATTTTCCCAGTGCAGCACGAAAAGGAGATCTAATTATCCACTTCTAAATTGCTTCCTTAATTTTTCAAAACATGGCTTTTTTGTTTATGCCTCTCCCCGAGCCCTGCTCGGAGCCTGCCGTGGTGCTCACCTCCATCTGGAGGTCAGTGATAAAGCCACCTGGAAAGGAACTTGCTCCTGATAGCAGGTGTTGGAGCTCCTAATGTGCCACGTGGGCCTTTTGTCCATGCTAATGGGACTTCTCCACAGGCGGCATCCTCTGGTGATTCTGGGAATTTGGGAGGCAGCCCCGGAGCTTGGCTGGGGATGTGAATCAAACATGGGTTCTTTTCTCAGGGCTTGCAGGAGTTTTGCTGCCTCAAAGCTCTGCCTTTTGCTGCTTTCTGGGTTTCTGGGTCTCGCTCGGCAGCATTGCTGTGGCCTCACGTCCATTCTGCATCCCTATCAAAGACTGTAATCCTCCAGAATGAAATTCCTGAAGTCTCCAAGAGAATCCCATGGGTGCTGCCTTTTAGGGTGTTTATTTACCTTGGACCTGGACAATAATTTCTGCCGAGTCCCCAGAGACTGGTGTTCCTGCAGGAAGCTCTTGCAAAAATCATCAGCTGAGTCTGAGACAAGCGTTTGAAAAAACTCCCAGTTTTGATCATGTTGCATCGTGCGCCTCTCCATGCTTCATGTATTCTTCCCATGGATTTCCCTAAAGTTCAGCTCACAGGCTTGCTTTGGAATGTGAAATGATGTACACACACGCCTCCTCTAATATTTATAGGATAAATGCTAAGCTGTACTTCAGTGATTATCAGGAGCTTCTCACAAACAGGTTTCAGGTGTCAGAGCTGACATGACACCTTCAATTATTTACTGGGAACTGGGTTTTAAACTGCTGGCTGTGGCTTGTTCAGGTATTTAGAGGCTCACAAACTGGAGCTGTTCAGACTGGAGAAGGCTCCAGGGAGAGCTCAGAGCCCCTGCCAGGGCCTGAAGGGGCTTCAGGAGAGCTGGAGAGGGACTGGGGACAAGGGATGGAGGGACAGGACACAGGGAATGGCTTCCCACTGCCAGAGGGCAGGGATGGATGGGATATTGGGAGGAAATTGTTCCCTGTGAGGATGGGGAGACCCTGGCACAGCTGTGGCTGCCCCTGGATCCCTGGCAGTGTCCAAGGCCAGGCTGGACAGGGCCAGGAGCCCCCTGAGATAGTGGGAGGTGCCCCTGCCCATGGCAAGGAGTGGAACAAGATGAGCTTTTGAGGTGCCTTCCCACCCAAACCAGGTGTGATTTCAAAGTCTGTGATTCCATGATTCTATGAAAACAGTTCCAGTGGGTGTTGTTCATATTTTAAGCTTCTTCTTGTGTTGCATCCCACTGTTAAACTCCCCCCTCTGTGCTGCCTGCCTTGTTGGGTCTGAATTCTGCCCTGAAAGCTGTAGGGATGGTATTTTTTATTCCCTGTTGGTCTCACTGGTGCTGGATTAAATTCATTTGTTTTACCCCATTTTTTCCCACAAATATTACTGACAGCATGCAGAACTTCTCAGAGTATCTTACAGAATCCCAGAATGGCTTGGGTTGGAAGCAGCCTGAAGGATGATCTAGTCCCAAGCCCCCGGTGTGGCTGGCTGTGCCAGGGCAGTGTGGGGCAGAATTCCCACTCCTCCAGCCGGACACGAGGGGGTCAGGACGGCGCGAGCCGGAGCCGGCAGCTGCCGGCAGAGCTCTCCCGCAGAGCCTGGCTGTTCAATAATGCTCTAATTAACTACTGCAAACTTCAGAGGACCCAGCTAACTCTAATTGAGAGATCAACAGAGGCTGCAATGAAGTTAGATGTGCATACTAATTACTGAATTATCTAACACCTGCTTGGGAGAGCAGCACCAAAATATAAATACATTTTGCATTGTAAGGCCCTTGCTTTGAGGAAGGCGAGATCTTGCCTTGTCAGACACATCTCAGATCCCTCACGCTGGCTGCAGCTTCCCAGAGGCGCCTCGTTGGAAAAGCTCTATCCTTTATTTTTGAGGCTGTCATGTTGCAGGCTCAATTTGTGAGAAGCCAATTAAGCAGGACTCCAAATATTAACTCAGATGCTCCCAAGGTGGCGTTGAGGATGATGATGATGAGGGTGATGATGACAATGACGTCCTTCGCAAAGCCCCGGTGAATTCTTAAGGCACTCTGAGTTTCATGTCAGTGTCCAAATGACACTCAATTTTCTGGCAGCTCCCAAAGCTACTCTGAAAAAAGAGTGAAAAACAAGAGGATTCATTTTTTAGCTGCTGAGTGGCAAACACAAAGGTTAAGTATCCCAGGCATTAGTGCAGGGATGTGCTGAAGGGCTGTGGCCAAGAGCTCTTGGAATGGGGAGGAGAAACGAGAAGGGAGCGAGAAAGTTGGTTTGGGGTTTTTTATTATTATTATTCCATTCTGCTGGGGCTTTTTGCATACTCATCTGAGGTGTGATTTCCACATCATCAGCTCAGTCAGCCGTCACCAGCAGCCCTCTGAAGGCAATAATTTTCTGCTAAGCAATTTTGTCACCGTGCTGGAAGGATAAATGAAACCAATGTTTCAGTGTTTTGTCCAGCCTGGAATCAGCAGCACGTGGCACATCTTCCCTCAACAAGTGGTTATTCCCTGTTTTCTTTTGTTGAGGATTAAGCTGCTTACCACTGCAAATGCGTGAGCTTTGCTATTTCCTCCCCCTTTTTTCAGTATATTTGCTCAAGTGAGACTCGTTGGCTGTTTTGATGGTTTCAGGAGTGCTGTCTCTGTTTGTTACAGAGCTGGTTGGGTGTTTTCCTGCTGACAACTGACTATTCCATCCCTCCTGAAAGGCAGGAGCTGTTGTGGAGCCTCCTGCTCTCAAAACTGCTTTGCTCAGGTTGTGATATACAAAGCCTTGAAATCCAAAATTCTTGGCTGCACTGAGCTACAGCCAGATAGGGGAGGGGGTCTGCAGAGCAAAGAACCTCCTCTTTGGAGTCCCATCCTGACTCCAGGTTCTCTTGTCGCCCTCTTGGAAAGACAGACACAACTTCTCTGTCACTGCCTTGTCCCCACAACCCTGTCCCCCGGCTCCTGATCAAATGGCCTCACGTGCATCCCCATGAGGTGTCTGTGCTATTTTGGGGAAGGGGTTGTTAGAAATTCCCCTCGCGCTCCTCTCACCCGCCGCAAACTGGGATTATTGACTGCCTGTGATGCTAAACTTCCCTCAGCCTGCTGCTTACTTGGAAAATCTTTCTGTAACCGCAGTTGCCAAGCAACTGTCAGCTGTATTTCCAAGATGCTCAGGCCGCCTTCAAGATGTTGGGACCCAAATGCTGCCTCTCCACTCTCCAAGATTGCCATTTTCCCTGGGCAGGGAGTTTTGGGAACATCAGGATCCTGATGCTATCTTCCCTGGCTTTATTAGCATGTTTTTCCAAAGCTCTCTGCCCACTCATCCCATTGATTATCCTGCTGGTTGGGCTCTGAGGCGGTGCCTGACTCTCCCTCCAGCATGTGCTTGGACACCTGGCATGGTGTTGAGTGTGAGATAAAGTTAGAAATCCAGCTGTTGCACCTCATCACTAATAAAAGCATTCCAGTCTTAGCTTTTTCTTATTATGAAAAACGACATGATTTTTTTTATAGGAGCTAAGACAACTAAAAGACAGAAAAGCTGGAGGTGAAGATTTAGATGAGATATTAGGCAGCAGTTTGTTACTATAAGGGTTGTGAGAAATAGTGCCCAGAGTGGTTGTGGATTGCCCTTCCCTGGAAGTGTTCAAGGCCAGGTTGAGCAGCCTGGTCTGGTGGAAGGTGCTCTTGGTGCTCTTGGTGCTCTTGCCCATGGCAGGGGGGTGGAATGAGGTGGGCTTGAAGGTCCCTTCCCAGCCAAGCATTCCATGACTCTGTGATTGTATTGAGGCCTTAGGATTTTAGCTTTTCTATTTTTCACATATTTGTAATCCTGCAATTCTTTAGTGTGTAACTCTAAACTCCACACACAGTGTGAGCTGCTGCTTCCTCAGTTTGGTCAGACACAATTCCTCTCCAGGCCTGGCAATCAAGGACACCTTACTGCCTCAGGCCCTGAGAGATGGAAACAAAAGTGAGTTGAGGGGGAGCAAACTTGGGGTAAATGACTTCATTACTTGAAGCTGTAATTGGAATATGAACCCTCAACATGCAAATGGACCAAACTGATCGAAGCATGCAAACCTGTGACCATTGTCCATTTTGGGTGCAGCGTGTGGGGGGCTTCATCTGCCCTAAATGTACCTGAAGGCCCTTCAATAAATAGAGCTGCTTTTTATTCTTTTTATTTTATCTGGCCTCTGTTTTTAAGTAGCCCAAAAGACATCAGTGTCATGGAGCCGGTGCCTGCAGGGCTCCTGGATGCTGTGGCAGGTGCTGCTGGCTCCCGGGGCGCTGCAGGCTCATCTGCCAGGCTCCAATCCTCCACCCTCACCTGGGAATGCAGCTGCTCCAGGTTGTTTTTGTGCAGCAGGAGCCCAGTAATGTCTGTGCCGGTCCGCGCGGAATGAGAAGGACGGTGGAAATGAGAAACCCATCAAAGTTTGCCTACAGAAGTGCTCATTAGCAGCCTCCCTCTGTCCATGGCCATGCATGGCTTAGTTCACTTTGGAGCCAGCCTGTTCCATTTGGGTTAATAGAAGGAATCTCTGTTCCATTAGGTGCATTACAGTGACAAAGCGCCGAGGGAGAGGGAGCTGGTGCCTGTCAGCCGCCCGAGGACCGGGCTGTCACTTGTGCCATCAAGCCTTCCTACTTATTTGCAATTTTATTTTCAGACGTGATTGACATCTGGAGGCTCTGACATTCTCGGCACAAACATACAGCCTGTTATTATGCTTGCATTAACATTTTGATAAACACACAGTGCAGCATTGAAAAAGTAATTACATGTCATCACATCTCTGCCTCATCAAAGAAAACTTTGCCGTGTAATTGCTCCAAGATTTACCCAGGTACAATGTGCTGCTTCCAGTAAAGGCTCCTTTCTCTTGAAGAGCTTACATTTACCTTTTAAGATGCACAATATCTTTTCCCCACGGGGCTTTCTAGGGCTAAAATAAACTCAGCAATATAATTTAGCTTTTCATAAATACACTTGGATATTAGAGCGCGGTACTCTTTGCATAATATTTATTTAATGCTGGATGTAAATATGCTGTGTATTATATGGGCGAAGCTATCAAGGGAAGTTTTTTGCAGACAGGTAGAAATAGCACATTGTTACACTGGCTCCTGCATTAGCACAAGGGCCCTTTGCACTTGTATTTATATGGGTACTTCTCACAATGACATCTAATTTTACAATAAAGTGAGCTTAGCTGAAGCGCCTCGCTGCAGATTCTAAAATATTGGCTATTTCCTCGCTTGTAAAGGACTTTTCTGATGGGTCTCTGAAAGAGGTATTATATGGAAGAATACAAATAATTTCAAGAGGGTTTTTTTTTTTCCCCTCCTTCCTTCAGAGCCGAGTAAGGAAGAGAAAACCTCATTGATGTTCAGTCAATAAATCTTGTGAGATAGGTGCTGATAGACCTGAATAAAGGTAGAAGGGAAAAGCAGTGTATGATGATAAACCAGGTGAAGTGGTCAATGCAACAATTGCTGGCCATGGAGTGTTTCAGATTCTTTTCTTTAAGGTGCTCTGTGCTGGCTGAGGCACATCCCTCCTGCCTGGGAAACCAGGATAATACAAGCCTGTTTCCACTGCTGGCTGATGGGATTTTATCCCTTTTGCTAAAGCAGTGCATGTTCGGGCTCTGGAATTACAAGTTTCATGTTGTGCCCCCAGTTCTGATGGGACTGAACCCTGATAATTCCTACCAGAACATGAAGTGCTGAATGTTTGGTCTGGATGGTTCAGTTCTCACATTACCAGGTTTCTTCGTGGTCTGTGGTTACTGGAGGGATGTAGAGGCTTGTGCATTGCAAAATTGGTCTAGTGCTGCCTCTGGAGTGGGGAATAATTTGTTCATGAGAGGAGCCTTATCAACAAATCCTTTGGGAAGCCTCTTCTCCCTTACTGGAGTAATGAGGGAAATGAGTGAGGAATGGCCTTAGCAGTCACTGCTTCCCATCTTCTGTCTTCTGCCTTTATCAGGGCTTCTGTTTCCAGAGGAAAACAGTCCCCCTTCTTCTGCAGGAACACATTTTCTCCACTTTCTTCTGGAGATATCAGGGAAAAAGTGTTTGATTCTTTTCATCCAAGGTGGTCAGGGAATCACTGAAATCACTAAGACTGGAAAAGACCTTTAAGATCATCAAGGCCAACCATCAACCAAGCCCCACCACATTCACCACTAACCCACATCCCCAAGTGCCACATCCCTGCATTTGCTGAACACTTCCATGGAATGGTGGCTCCACCACATCCCTGTGCAGTCTGTTACAATGCTTGGCAATCCTTTCCATGAAGAAAATTCTCCTAATATAAAATTTTTCTAATCTGAATCTCCCCTGGCACGACCTGAGGCCATTTCCTCTCATCCTCTCAGTCTGAGCCTGTCGCTGCCAGGTGGGACAGGAATTGTGCCAACCTTAGAGCTGCCACCACCTGAACATATTAGCTTATCCAAAAAACCAATTCCCTTTCCTCCCTGGGCCAGGTGCTGGCTCTAGCAGAGGTGTCTGGCATTACAGAACCTGGGCAGCACTCCTGGGGTTGAGTTCCCCAAATCCCTGCCCTCTGGGGGTGTCTTGGTTTTGAAGGACCCTTGGCTGCCAGGGAGAGCTAGAGCTTCCCTTGGAACAGAGAACATAAATCCCCTTCCCTCCAAATTATTACAATTTTGCAATTAGGGGCTTTCAGGCAAAGATATGGGAATAGGAGTAACAGTTCTTTACTAGGAATATAAAAAAGAACACAAATGTAGTAGCACAAAAAACCAAGCAAGCAAGCAAGCAAAGTCCTGGTGAAACCCTGACAGGGTCAGGGA
>VWYN01000297.1:322666-341651 GCA_013400075.1 Hippolais icterina | reverse complement strand
TGATGTCATGTGTGATGTCATTGGTGAGCCTTCATGGCCCATTATCAGCAGATATCCCCTGGAGGATGGATGGGTGGTGACAGAGATAACAAACACTGCCCCAGCTGGTTCTAACAGCTGGCCCATTATCAGAAGGCATCCGCCCCCTCCCCTTGGAGTTACAAGAGATAAAGAAATATCTGCTTTTACAACAGATGGAATAGAATACACATTTTTTGGTTACCTAACCCAAGACAGGGGGCTATCCTTTCTCCAGGAGATGCTAGCATGGACGGAGTGTGGGCTGCTGCTCAGGAGCAGCTCGTTGGCTGCTGTGTGCCAGCCAGAGATCTCAGCATCCCTCAGAATCCCTGACCTTGCTGGGAATGACCGGGGTCATGGGGAGCATTAGGGCCGGCCAGCACAATCCCAAGTGTGTTTAATGGTTGGATAATTCCCTGTTAATGTCTATTAATCCTCCCAGGAGCTTGGTATTAGCTCAGCTTTAGCACCAGACTGAGTCACTGCTCTAACAGGATGCACCCGAGCTGGCGCTGGGAACATCTGTATCTCACATCTGTATTATTATGATTATAGGCTTGTGGCCTATATACAGTGTCTATGAAATTAGATCTGGTATTATACCTCCCGAGCAGCTGGGGGGGTTAATTCCCTCTCCTTCCCGCTAATGAGGGCTGGGGGGGCTGGAGGAGGGACTCTGGAGATGCTCAGGGATTGTGTGTTGCCAGGGCTGGGGATGCACTGGATTGGTCCTGGGGGTGGCAGGACATGCTAGGCTCTGACCTGCTCTGTTGAAGGACAAAAATCTGTGTGGGCAAGTGAAGGTCAGCCAGAAGTATTTGGAATGCTCTCAGGCATGGGTTGGGATATTTGGGATTCTCCCGTGCAGGGCCAAATATTGGACCCAATGATCCCTGTAGGTCCCTTTCCAGCTCGGGGAAATGTATGGAAATCTATGAATTACAGCACAGGAGGGTCTTCTTGTTGCTGTGTTTGACCTTCTGCTTTCTTGCCTATTATGAGGAATGGCTCCCTGGACTTTATTCTTTTCCATCCCAATGAGCTGTGAGTTTCTGCTTTGCCCAGAAGCTTCTAAGTGTGGTCCCCCAAACTCTCAGCTTTGCAGCTGTGAGGAGCTGAGGGATTTGATTCTCTCAGATGAGACCCTCCCTGCAGAGCTGCCTCCAGCTCTGGGCTCCCTGTACAGGAAGGACCTGGAGCTGCTGGAGGAGGCCACAGAGGAGGCCACAGAGATGCTCCAGGGCTGGAGCCCCTCTGCTCTGGAGCCAGGCTGGCAGAGCTGGGGGTGCTCATCTGAAGAGGAGAAGGCTCCGGGGAGAGCTCAGAGCCCCTGCCAGGGCCTTTGCAGGGCTCCAGGAGAGCTGGAGAGGGACTGGGGACAAGGGATGGAAGGACAGGACACAGGGAATGGCTTCCCACTGCCAGAGGGCAGGGATGGATGGGAGATTGGGAAGGAATTGTTCCCTGGGAGGGTGGGCAGGCCCTGGCACAGGGTGCCCAGAGCAGCTGTGGCTGCCCCTGGATCCTTGGCAGTGCCCAAGACCAGGTTGGACAGGGCTTGGAGCAGCCTGGGACAGTGGAAGGTGTCCCTGCCCATGGCAGGGGTAAGACTGGTTGACCTTTAAGGTCCCTTCCCAACCCAAGCCAGTTTCTGATTCTGGGATTTGGGCAGCAGCAGGGCCTGGCTGTTGTCTTCTAGCAGGAGCACATCCACACTGACGTAGGAAGAGCCAGGGAAGTCCCATGTGCCATCCTGGCCTGTCACTGTTTATTGCATTACTTATCCCAAGGAGCTGTTGCAAGTGGCTCACGATTCCTCTTCATCTTTTCCGTCCTTACCCATTTACTTTCAGAACATTTACATTTAAATGTGTGTTTCTGCAGGAGCTTTACAGGAAAGCAACGTTGGACCAAAAAAAAAACAAAAACAGAGAGAGACTCTAAAATGCATTTTTCATGCTCCTTCATACTCTATTGATTTTGTTTTTCTCATTTTTTCTTATAAAGAGAAGGTTTTCTAATACATTTTTCAGAAATAAAGGAGTCAGCAATTCTACCCTCCTAAAGCAATAGTTATTCACCAAGATTACAAACAGAATTTGGGAGGGAGGTCTATTTATATAAATTTCCCTTTTCAATAAAATGAATGTGGTGAAAAGCAGGCATCTCCAGAGCTGTGTTCCCAAGCAGAGAGTTCTGATCCTGAGTTTCTCCCTTGCCTGGACTGTTGGTGATGGGCAATGCGCTTCACTTCCATGAAATCACAGAATATCCTAAGCTGGGAGACACCCACCAGGATCATTGATCCAACCCCTGTCCCTGCACAGACACCCCAACAATCCCACCCTGGGCATCCCTGGCAGCGCTGTCCAAAGGCTCCTGGAGCTCTGGGGCCGTGCCCATTCCCTGAGGAGCCTGGGCAGTGCCCAGCACCCTCTGGGGGAGGAATCTTTCCCTGATATCTGAAGGATATTCCCTGATATCCCATGCTCTGCCCCATGTGAGAGACGGTGAGGAGGGAGCTGCAGCTGCTCAACGCTTCCCTCGACAAGCACCTTGTAGGCAAAAATCCGTTTTCTCTTGTCACGAGGCGAGAACTTATTTGTAAGCGCTGGATTGCTGCGGTTTGACATCACTGATGTCCAAAATTCCAGCTCCTGGTTTGAAATGGCTGTTTTCAAATGCTGTTTGTGTTGGTCTGTTTGAAGAAAGAAAGGGAGAAAAAACAGGATGACAAACAGCATGTCAAAGTTATTGAGAGGAATTGCTGTCACTGCCTTGCCTGCCTAATCTCCCAGGGTTTTTTTTTCCAGTTGAGGACTGTTTCTGAAATGTTGATAGTATAGGGTGGGTTTTTTGCATTTGTGAGCATCATTATATTTGCTGCCTGAGAAAAAAAATCATCCCAGGCCCCCTTTGTAGCTGCGTTTTGCTGCAGCCAGCCATGTATCTTGGTTAAACTTGTGGAGCTGGCCAGCAGCTGCCAATGATAGTCAATAATGTGCCCTTTTATATAAAATCTGCCTTCTCACTTTGCTGGAACACAAATGGGAGCACATGTCCTAAATGACAAAGTTTGGCTCAGGAGCTCAGCTCCTTTTTTGTGCCTTTGGCTCTGGGAATATTGAGCCGGGGTCAGACAAGGGAGTGGTCTTGTGCTCCCACCTTGGGCACTTGGAAATGAAGAGGTTTGGGCAAAGAACACAAATTTTGAATTAAACCTCATGTTCCACCTTCCCCTCCCCCCCATTTTTATACTGCTGCTATTATTAAAAGTATTCACTGTCTTAAATAACAACACTGCTATTATTTTTACTTAATTTAGGATGATTTTTGCTTGCTAGGTGCCTCTGGAATTCCCTCCCCCTTGCTCTGAGTCTCTGCAGTCTCTCCCTGTTTGCTGCAGACGAGTTCTGCCTTGCCGCCTTCTTGCTCAGGGTTATTTCCTCCTCCCCCACTCTTCTGGACCAAAACGTCTTTGCCACTGCGGGAACCTCCCCCTTCTATTTATCCTTGTTCTTTGTAATCTCGTACAATGTAGCTTAATCAACCCACTGGTGCTCTGCTGAATCCTGTCTGGGAGACACAAAGGAATTAAAGAGGTTGAGTGTTGAAAAGCTTTTTCCAGTGTCTGAGTTGCCTCCGGGAGAGTGGATCCTTGCGCAGGGATCAGCCCCCACCTGGGCACGGGGCTCTGCCAGCCCCTGCTCCTGAATTTCAGACTGGCAGCCCTAAAATGTTCTGGGAGGCTGACTGACCCAGAGCTCCTGCAGAGCACCAAGGGGGCTTCTCCAGGGAGCAGAAAGGGACCTGGGAGTTCTGGTGAGGGCAGGTTGGACATGAGTCAGCAGTGCCCTGGAGCCCAAAGGCCACCGTGTCCATCAGGCCTGGCTGGGCCAGGGAGGGACTGTCCTGCTCTGCTCTGGGCTGGGGCAGCCTCACCTCCAGTGCTGGGGGCACTTTGGGTGCCACAGTATAAGAAAGATCTAAAGCTGCTTAAAAAGCATCCAAAGGAGGGACATGGGGATGGGAAAGGGCCTGGAGGAGCCACAGGAGGAGCAGCTGAGGGCACTTGGTTTGTTCAGCTGGAGCAGAGGAGATGAGGGCAGAGCTCTGGGGGCTGCAGCTCCTCCCCAGGGGCAGCTCCCATCTCTGCTCTGGGACAGGGACAGCAGCCAGGGCACGGCTGGGGCTGGGCCAGGGCAGGATGAGGTTGGATCTCAGGGAAAGGTTCTTCCCCCAGAGGGTGCTGGGCACTGCCCAGGCTCCCCAGGGAATGGGCACAGCCCCAGAGCTCCAGGAGAGCTTGGACAGCACTGCCAGGGATGCTCAGTTCTGGATTGTTGGGGTGTGCAGGGCCAGGAGCTGGGCTGGATGATCCTGGTGGGTCCCTCCAGCTCAGGACATTCTGTGATCTGTGACTCTGGGTGTCTGTGCCCCAGCTGGTGCCCAGGCCAGGCAGACAAGGCTGGGGCTGGACTCACACCCGGCAGGTGTTTGAGCATCACCCTGCTAACACTGCCCCCAGAGCGGCCTGCCCGCTGTCACTGTGAACTGTCCTTTAACTCCACTCCCATCTGCCCTCTGTCCGCTCTCAGTGCTGATCCCAGCACACTCCACAGCAGTGAAGGGCGTGGAGGTGCCCCACGGGAATATTGCCTTCCTACGTCCCATTGGATTCATTAATAACAACATTATGTTACGATGTTTTCCCCTTGTATTATTCTATAGATCATTTTTATTATGTAGATACAAACCCTTTGATATTGTAATTGTGAAGTACACGTTATGAAGACAAATGTGTTTGGCTTAATGAGAATGGATTGCCAATAAAAGCTGAAATAGAGGAAAGCATTTTATTATTTCTTTTTTTTTAGTATTAGCCCTCGTAGGAAGTGTTGTCAGACTGAGCATGCAGCAGAAAAGAGCCACGATGCAAAGAGTCTTTTTAGTCTGTTGATGGAGCACTGGCTTCCAGAGTGTTGTGGTTATTTGATCAAAAATAAACTACCTCAGGTGGCTGCACAACTGAGAAAATCAACAAAAACATGAAGTGAAGTGTGATGTGTGCACTGCAGAGGTGGAGCTGGATCATTCCCAAGAACCTGGAAATTCTTTTGGAGAAACTCCTGAGTTTGCAGGTCTGTCTGGTGAAGGCAGAGGATAAATTCAGTCAGGCTGGTTGAGATGCTAGATACCACAAGCTTGGAGGGACTGGTGGTCCTGCAGTCCCAGAAGAATGATTTCCTAGAGGAAGGATGCAATAAATAATTTGCTTGAAATAGAGAGGTCAGGGCATTGTCCACGATGTGCGCAGATCTTTGCTGTAGGCAAACTACAGAGAAAGTGTGGGGTAAAGTGATAAAAGACAAAAAAACATCATTTTTTTAGGAGCATGGACTTCTCCAAGCCCCTTCATCATCCTTCCAGTGCCTGAAGGAGCTGACAAGAAAGATGGAGAGAGACTTTACAAGAGCCTGGAGGGACAGGACACAGGGAATGGCTTCCCACTGCCAGAGGGCAGGGATGGATGGGATATTGGAAGGGAACTGNGAATGATTTCCTAGAGGAAGGATGCAATAAATAATTTGCTTGAAATAGAGAGGTCAGGGCATTGTCCACGATGTGCGCACATCTTTGCTGTAGGCAAACTACAGAGAAAGTGTGGGGTAAAGTGATAAAAGACAAAAAAACATCATTTTTTTAGGAGCTTGGACTTCTCCAAGCCCCTTCATCATCCTTCCAGTGCCTGAAGGAGCTGACAAGAAAGATGGAGAGAGACTTTACAAGAGCCTGGAGGGACAGGACACAGGGAATGGCTTCCCACTGCCAGAGGACAGGGATGGATGGGATATTGGGAAGGAATTGTTCCCTGTGAGGGTGTTGAGGCCCTGGCACAGGGTGCCCAGAGCAGCTGTGGCTGCCCTGGGATCCCTGGCAGTGTCCAAGGCCAGGTTGGATGGGGCTTGGAGCAGCCTGGAACAGTGGAAGGTGTCCCTGCCCATGCAGGGAGTGGAATGGGATGAGCTTTAATGTCCTTTCCAACCCAAACCAATCCGGGATTTTATTATTTCAGTGGCCAGCAGCCCTGTACTGAACTGCAGTGTGGGGAACATCCCTGTTACTGCTTTGCAGACAGAAATGGGAACTCTTGCTGCCCTCAGGGAAGGACCCATGATTTCTGGGTGTGAAAGAACTGGCTGGGTGTGGGTGGGGAGAAGCTAGGTGGAGATGAGCGATGCAGGGATCAGCAGGTGAGCTGGAGCAGAGCTGTTCTGTCCCTCCATCCCCTGACTGCCCAGCCAGGAGCAGTTTGCACATGGACAGGCAGCTCCAGGCTGGGCTCTGCTCACCTGTGGCTGCTGAGCTCACTCGGAGCTGCCAGCCAGGGAATCGCTGGCGAGCAAACAGATGGAAGGAGCCCTCTCCCCATCTGACGCCAGCGCAGATTTAATCAGCTCACACTTCCCTTTTCCACCTGGCACAGACACCGGGAAATGGATCTTGATTTGCGTCCTCCCAGCTCTCCCCGTAGACTCTTGACATCTTTGTTTTCTTGCGACTTAACAGCAGCAATTGCAGCCCAACACTTTGCCACCTGTCGCGGGGACAAGCCCGGTCCCTCCCTGGCTGTCACTGCTCTGCTTTTTGATTTTTTGACTCTGCTTTTTTTGGGGGAGGAGCAAGAGGAGGTAGGATAGAGATAAAACAGGATGAGGAAAGAGAGCTGGTCAGTGCCTGGACTGTTGGATTTTTATGCTGGGTGTCTGGTTCATTTTCACATTCCCTCTCTTTCTTCTCAGCTTTAAAAAAAGTATTTAGGCTCAGCTTTGTCCCAAATATTTCTAAAAGTGGGGCTGTTCCACCCTTGTAGGTATTGCTGTTGCTTGCAAACTTCTCAATATTTCATGTCTTGCTTTCCTGGAGCCCACCTCTTGGAACTGGTTACTGAACGTTAAAGCTGTTTTCAGTAGGGAACAGAGGGGAAAAAAATATCCCAAATGCCCTCAGGCACTATATTAAAGCTTAAAAATGTGATTGCTTTCCCTTTGAGATGGGAAAATGAATGAAAGCCCCAGCAAAGGAGTTTTGTTGCACGGGAAGGATGACCCCAAAAGAGTCCTGCTTTGAATAGAACCTGCTAAGGGTCTTCAAAGGAGAGCAGCCTCTGTGGTTTGGATGGGGAAACTGAGGCAGAAACCCAAGCTGATGAAAGAGGAGAGAAACCAAGTCCCACCTGCTGCACACAGCGACCTTTGAACACGGTGTCTTCCTGTTAGAAAGGAGATGAATTCATATTGCCTGAAAAAAAATCCACATGTGAAGTGAGGGAGGGGAAAAGTCCCTCCCTGCCTGTGCTGTCAGAGGGATTTGTGTGCCTCAGCAGAGCTGTCAGAGTTAAATCCAAACACAACCATTGGAGCCAAGGAAACTGAGAACTGAAAAGTATTTTATTAACATTCTGCTATTGATTTCTTAATGGCTTTTCTTCCTGGAAACAGGCAAATATTTACTGTGCTTGGAAGGTGCTTGGGGCAGGGGCTGGCAGTGGGGCAGGGGGTGTGAGGTGCCATGAAGGTGCCCAGGGCTGGATCCCAACCTGTCTCTGGAGAGGAAATGCCCCGTGAAGGAAGTACAGGAACTTTGGCAAGGCTGGATTTGGTTTCCACCCTCGTGCTCCTTCCCCCTTGAACATATCTGTTATTTTAAGCTTTCAGCGCAGCAAGGGAAGGGAAAGGAAAAAAAGAAGAAAATCACTTTCCACTTGCAAATGATTCTATAAAGCACATCAGTGCTGCAGTGCGAGGTGAGGAGTCTGGGATAACAACACCAGCCTGGAAGGAAACTCATCCGTTGGCTTCACCTCCGCCCCATCAGTGGAAAAGGGATGCATCAAACCCAGCTCTGCTGACTCCTGGTTGCTCCACTGAGCAGCCCAGTTGCCTGGAAAGCTCAGTACCTTGTTTGCTCTGCTTTTGACTCCTGATTCTTCCCTCTCTCCACCTCATTTTTTTCTTCAGGACTCTGTTATATGAATATCCTTGGCTTAATTTGCATTGCATTAGAGTAAAACATTTTAAATTTCTTCACAGCAGAAGTAAATCTGACAGACTTTATGAAGCCATTATACCTGCAGGTATTTTATACTTTTAAAATACATTCTTGTCAAGCCATCTTAATTATATTATTATATGTACTTTTGAACTCGGATCCACTCTCGGGTGATATATTACGCTTCTGACAGTGCAGTCCTAAAAAGCTACAATTTATATCAAAGCTTTGTGGCTGAACAAAGATGTATCTATTATGGATTCCGGGGAATTTATTAATTTACTGTTTTGGAACACTTATTCATTGACAAAGCTTGCTGGCTTTAAATTTCCAGCGGGCGATTACGGCGTGCAGCGTTTCCGTGGCTTTGGAGGTGTTGGGTTTGAGAATGCAGGGGAGCAGCTGGAGGTACGGAGTGCTGGAGCCTTTGCCTGGCTTTTATCTGGGGTCAGAGTTTACAGCACTGCCCATCCCTGTGCCAGTGGCCACAGTTTGATCCCCTACAGGACATCCCCAATGCTCTGAAGGACCTGCCCTTGCAAAAAAGTCTTCAGTGGGCCCTTCAACAGAACTGTTCAGTGCTGGAAACCGATGGGAGTGCAGAGCATGCAAGAGAAGTTCTTTGCTGCAGCACAAACCCTGTTTGCAGGAGGGATTTTGCTCACAGAAATCAGAGAATTCCAGGATGGTCCAGATGGGAAAGGACCTCAAAAATCATCGTGTTCCACTCTGTGCCATGGGCAGGGACACTTTCCACTGTCCCAGGATGCTCCAAGCCCCATCCAGCCTGGCCTTGGACACTTCCAGGGTTCCAGGGGCAGCCACAGCTGCTCTGGGCACCCTGGGCCAAGGCCTCCCCACCCTCTCGGGGCACAATTCCTGCCCAATATCCCATCTAACCCTGCTGTTGTCTGTCATTCCAGGCCCTTGTGAAAGGTCTCTCTCCATCTTTCTTGTCAGCCCCTTTAGGCACTGGTAGGGGCTCTGAGGTCTCCTGGGAGTGTCCTCTTCTCTAGGCCAAGCAACCCCAGCCTGGGTCCAGCACAGAGGGCTCCAACCCTTGGGGCATCTCCATGGCTTTCTCTGGACTTTTTCCAACAGAAGGGGAAAGTAGAGGAGGTGTCTGTCCTGTTGGCTGGAATTGTCTTTGAGTGTCCCAAGGATTGGGCATCAGGAGGGGCCACAGGGCTGCCCATGGAGTTGTTCATTCCCATGACCACAGGTACAGCCTGTGCCCCTCCTGGGCTTTGGGGGTTATCACCCAAAAAAGAAGTTGGTGGTAAATTTTTATCAGTTCAGGATTTCCTGGTGGAGGGGGCTGAACATTACCCCAAACTCTCAGTGAATGGTTTTGCTGCAAAGGGAAGCCATGTGCTCATCCTGAATTCCATTTTCCAGTAAATCAGCCCATGGATGTAGGAGAGATTCACTTGGCCCTGGCAGTGGGGTTGGAACAAGATGATCTTTAAGGTCCCTTCCAACCCAAATCATCCCATGGCTCTGCTGTTCTAGCAAATATTGGTTAAGATGTGAAAAGACCTCCAAGATCATCAAGTCCAGCATGCGACCAAACACCACCTTGGCGCCCAGACCAAAACCCTAACTGGACACCTCCAGGGATGGTGACTCCACCCTGGGCAGTTCTTTCCAATGCCCGACAACCCTTTCCAGGAAGAAATTCTTAGTGATGCCCAACCTAAGGTCTGCCAAGAGCTGGGCCAGTGACAGGGAGAGGTGAAGGTCCTCTCCATCCTTCCCTTACGAACTGTCCCCCAAATCCATGCTGGCCCAAGGCTCAGGGCTGGCAGCAGCAGCTCCTTGGGCTCCCCCGGTCATTTTCCCTCCTATTTAACAGCGAGAAAAGAACAGATCAACAACTGTTCCTACGCTCATTAAATTGCATCAGCTTCTCCCCTGAGGAGCTCCCGTGGATGGCAGGTCTCAGCTGAAGTGGCACCAAGGGGAGGGGACATTCCCATGTCCCCGCTGGGTGGTGGCAGCTCCAGGAGAGCCGGGGCTGGAGGCGCAGTGAGCCAGGAGCGTTTATTCCAGGAACCTCCTTCTCCAGTGACTGTTCTCCTCCCGCCTCTCCTCGGATTAAGGAGGCGAGGAGAGCTGGAGGAGCAGCATTAGACTTTCTATTCTGAGCAATCACCAAAATCCACTCAGGAAGTTTAATTGCTTCAAGTAAAACTTGTAAATGCCAACAGGGCACAAAGCACTTGAGCTGGCAATTTTCTTCACTGCTTTCTGAGGATCCAAATGATATTTTTCGTTCCCTATTGTTGTTCTAAAGGTTTTGGAAGAGCACTGATTATTTTTTTTCTTTCTTTTTCTTTTTTTTTTTTGGTAATTTTTTTACCTCTTCAAACCCTGCACTTTCCTCCCAAAACATGTTCCAGTCAAGTTCATTGAAATTGTCTCGGTATTGTCAGAAAAATCAGTTTGACTGCTTCATCTTGTAAAACTTTCAAAGCTAAAAATTAACTGACATTTCCTAGTGAAATGTCATTTTGCTCCAAATAAATAAATAAATAAATCCAATGTTTTGACATTTTTAAAGCACTCATCTTTTGTAAAAGGGAAAGAAGTTCTTTAAATGAAAGTCGTGTCAAAACTGACTTTTTTTCCCTCTCTTTTTGCTCAGAGAAAATTTAACTTTTATGGATTTCTTTCTGTGAGAAAATATTGTGTGGTTCACCAGTGGGGCCAGGCTGGCCCCAAGAGTGCCTCAGGGAGGATCCCATGAGGATCCAACCAGTGTGGGGAGGCACTGGAGGAAGTCTTGGCTGGGCAACTGGATGGTTCTGCATCCCTGGCTGCATATAAATATACATTTCCCATCCCTGGCAGTGTCCAAGGCCAGGTTGGACAGGGCTTGGAGCAGCCTGGGATAGTGGAAGATGTCCCTGCCCGTGGCTGGGAATGGAACAGGATGGGCTTTAAGGTCCTTTCCAACCCAAACCATTCTGGGATTCCATGATTTTATATAAATATATATAAATCCTTATTTTGTTCTGGTTTGGCTGCTTGTTTAGAATTCGAGGCAAATTTCCAAAGCAGTTGAGTGACCAGGCACTTCCTGTGGTGGCCTGGGACCCAGAGCCCCAGGAATGTCTCTTCTCTTCCCCTGGGAACTGGAAAAGTGGAGATGTCTGATCACAGAATCATTAAGGTTGGAAAAGACCTCGAAGATCATCGAGTCCATCCTTTGATGGGACACCCCATACCCACTAAGCCATGTTGTGCAGTGCCACATCTGCTTGGTTTTGAGCATCTCCAGGGAAATGGGGATTTCACCACTGCCCTGGAAAACCCCTTCCAATGCCTGACCACTCTTTGAGGGGAGAAATTTTCACTAATATTCCACCTGAAATTCCCCTGGTGCAACTTGAGGCTGCTTCCCTTGTCCTGTTGCTGTTACCTGGAAGAAGAGCCAAACCCCCACCTGGCCACAACTTTCAGGGACCTGCAGGGAGTGAGAAGCTTCCCCAACTTGCTATTGTTTGGGTCAGCCTTGGAAACAGCAGCTTTTCTCCTGGTTTGGTTTTATCTCGTTATGTGGCTGTTAACATGAAGATAAAGAGCAGCATCTGAGCAAACAGTTGGTCTCAACTCCAACTTCCCTGATTTTCACCCCAAGAGCAGCACTGGGATGTGCCTGAGTGTGGGTTTGGTGTTCACTCACCCAGTCCCACTGAATGCATGACTTAGAGCCATACAGGGCTGGAGTATTTTTGCATTGATTGATGCTGTCCCTGCCTTCAGTGGAAGTGGTGTGCCTTGCTGAGTTGTCTTGGTTTCAGGCAGATTTGGGAGAAAACTTCTTACTGGGCTCTCCCTCTCCTCCCCCAACCGGTTCAGGAAAAGACTTCCTCAAAGAGAAGTGGAAAAAACCTGTTTATTAAACAGGCAAAGCACTCCCAGCACAATACTCGATGACAAGAGCTTCGTGCCATTCTGGAGAGATGACAAATTTAGAGAGAGAATTCCTCCCCTCGAAGATAGTTGATGTGTTCTGTTGCTCCATTCCTCTGGCACTGGGAGAAAAAAGAGTTGCTGTGCATGGTTGGTCTTGGTGGGGTGGGTCCCAGCTGGAGGCTTCCTGATGCTTCTCTTAGGTCTTCAGTCTAGAGAGATTTGATCAGTTTTGAGGAGAGGGGAAAAAGATGGAAAAAAACAAACAAAAAAAAAAGGCAAAAGCTTGCTATAAGACCTACAGCTAACTAAGCTACAACTAACTAACTGCCTGAAAAAAAACCAAACCAGAGTCTCTCTCTGTCTCACTGTGTATTGTACTCTCCCATTTCTAAGGCTCCTCTGAGGAGCAGAGTTTTCCTGGGGGAAAAAAACCAAACAAACCGCGCTTCCCCTCCCCTTTGCACCCAACAGACGACTGAGGGTACAAACATCGTAATGTCACCCTAGGACACGAGGGCAGCAGACCCCAGTGTTTTAATTCAGGCACATTCCGTGGCCCAGGGGGCTCTGAGAGCACTGCAGCAGAGCTCAGGTTTAGGGAAGGTGGACAGAGCTCTCCAACAACCTCCAGAGTGGGATCCTGAGCTTGAGGGCTGATCCAGGGGAGCTGCTCCCTGTGCCCCCATGGGGCAGGGCAGTGGGAGTAGCTCGGGGCAGGCTGGGAGATGCCCCGTGGAAAAATGGAGAACCAACACTTCTGTGGCTGAATCTCTCGCTTTTGTGCCAGGGAGTGCAGCTGATGTTGGTAAATCACTGCAGAATGTTGTAAATAATGTGTGGAAGGGGAAAAGGCAGAAATAATCCCTTTTCCATGCAGGGAAATCTTCTGCGTTGGGGGCAATTTATGGCAGAGGTTTCCTGTAATGGCAGGGCAGGAAAACCTTCTGCTCTAAAGGGGTGAAAAATTCCCCCTTTGTTTTTATTTCCATCTTAGGGGGTTTTTTAAATATCTTATTTCCCTGCAAACCATCCTCACAAAATACTTCTGGGCCTCCCCAGCCAGTACATGGGTCAGCCACACTTTTCATACACTACCATGGTTTCACCCCCCATTTTCTCTGCTGCTGAGGTTTTAGAGAGGTTTCAAAGCCAATTCCATTTTCCCTCTGGTGTTTTGGGATTTTTCTTAGTTTGTTTTGGGTTGATTGGGATGTTTGGGGTTTTTTTACATTGGAGTTTTTTATTTGGCAAGGCCATGCAGTTCCCATGGCTGTAACTCCTTCCCTTGTGCCTTTCTGGGGTGGTCTGGAAGCAGCTGAGCACAGAGAGTGGGAGAACAGCACCAACAGCCTTGGACATGCCAAAAACTGCTGCAAAGCAGAGGGGAATCATGGCTGACCACAGTGGGGAATGGCCATAATCCCATATTTAAATTCCAGTGGGGACATTTAGCTTGAGCATCTGGGAAATCCTTTTCTTTGAGGGGAGAGAATTCTGGAGGGGTTTGAGGCAGCTCAGACACACATGAAGTGTTTTTGTTGGGGGTACAGCTCCTCCTGGTACTTGGAGAAATGCAGAATAAGAAGAATGGCTTGAGAGGACCTGGAGGGGTCACATAACTCATCCATTTTCCCCCAGGTCCTGGGTTGGGCAGCACTGGCTTTATCAAGGATCAGGGCCCATCTCACTGGAAGGAGGATTTGGTGGTGGCAGGTGGACATGCCTGTCGTTGTAGGACACGAAAGAAAGATGAGAGACTCCAAATATTTCAGAAGGCAAAGAGCATAGAAAAAGCTTTATTGTCTAATTCTTACTACCTTTTATAAGTTGTTCTGAGACAGACTTAGCATGGTTGGTGAATAGGAACGACACCTCTCTAATCTCATTGGTTAAACTGGAGAAACAGCAAAACACTACCTGGAGAAGATTGTTTTGAGAAAGGACAGTTGTTTGCCAAAATTGTTTTGAGAAGAAGCTTTCTTGAGAAGTTTTCCCTTGGGAAAAAGTTAGCAGCTGCTAGCAGGCTCAAATCTCTCAGATCCAGAAGTATCAGGCCCACAGCTGCCCATTTGGGAGGCTGATTGAAGGGTGCCCTTCCACTGCTCCAGGTTGCTGCAAGCCCTGTCCAACCTGGCCTTGGACACTTCCACGGATGGGGCAGCCACAGCTGCTCTGGGCACCCTGTGCCAGGGCCTCATACACACCTGGTACCTGCATCTCCCACCCTCCCTTGCCTGTCTCCCTCCTTCCAGCAGCCCTTTCCAGGGCTGGCTGGTGCCAGGGCAGCATCACCAACTGTTGGGGAAGATGAAAGTCTTATAAATACGACTGCTTAGATTTAGAGAATATGAAACATACCAGTGAAATAGAGTTGAAGCCAAGTTTTGATGTCTAAGATGTCGAGCTTTAGTTACTGAACAACTGGAAAATAATGGTATGGTCAGCTGAAAATAATCCCCCCTTGATGAAACAATGTCCTTCTCCTTACTGAAACTCTAAGGGTCAAAACAAACCCTAGCAGATCAGCAACAAAGGTCTAAAGAGTCATTTTTAGAGTTGAAAATATAACACAGTATGGTAAAGTAATGATTCTTATAGGCCGTATGTAAATGCTGTAGGATTTGTATCTTGTGCTAGATTGATTGGTGTAAATTAGAATATTCAGTATAGAAGAAGATTTAATGTATTGTAACGGGAACTTCGCTCTCTTCCGCTTCTCTTCGTCCTCTTCTGCTTCACTCTCTCTCAGACCTGTTCCGAGCTGTGGCTGGCACCTCGTACCAGGGCCCCTTCACCCACGCCCTGTGCAATAAACTGCATGCTCCAAAACTAGGCTTGACTCCAGAGATCTCTTGTCTCTGTCCATCCCAACCAACCATCGTTCCCACAACCAACCCTTCAGCAGTTACTTCAGAAGAAAGTCCTTTGACTATTCCTTGGCATGGGTTCAGATCATCTGAGACCAGCCCAAGCGGGAGCTGAAGCCCAGACACGGCCCCAGGCCCGTGGAGCAAAGCTGCTATTCTGAGAGGCTGAGGAAGGCGAGGCTCTATCGGGGATCTGTCAGGGCAGGCAAGCCGGGAGATGAGAGGTAGTCAATGACATAAGAGATGTCAGGGTTTATTTCCAGTAAGAGCCGGTGAAGCTGGGAAAATTGCTCATTAATGCTTTATTGATATTCATGTTCCTATTGAAGAAGTCTGGGGTGGGAGGTGGAGTGGGGGGGCCGTGCCCCTGTTAATGGGGCCAGGCTGAAAATAGGTTCTTTTATGCCTGGGCAAAGGGGATGCACTGACCACGGGAGGTTTGCCTGTGTCAGTCTCTCTAAATAGAGCCTGGATCAGTGCTGTGGCTGAGCCAAAAGCTTTGGAGGAAAAAAACTAATAACTCAGGTCAAACCATGCCAAGAGCGCTGGAGTTCTTGCTTGCTTTTTTTTTCCACAAAGGAAAATCTGAAGCAGATTGTTGTAAAACTATGCAAAATGTTCGTCTGTGGGGTTTGGGACTATTTAACCCTCATGTTTGCTTTAGCGTTCTGTTTTTAGAGTAATTTGAATTTAAAATGCTCTATCAAAAGGAATTTATTTCCAAAATGTCAAATTACTTTATTTCAGAAGTGCTGACGGTAAAACGTTTGGCTTTTGAAAAACAATGCAAACTCCATTAGCAGTTTGGCATTGGTGACATGCACAAATATTTTCTGTTTCTCCTAAACTCTTTATTCCATACGTTTCCTACGTCCTGCCTGGTTTTATAACCAGGAACCAGGCTGAGCACTGCTGCTCCACAGCGAGTATCCCCAAAACAAGCATAGTTGGGCATTTGGGGCTTTTGGGGCTCCCTGGAAATAATGGGATTTCACAGAATCACAGAATCACAGGATGGTTTGGGTTGGAAAACAACTTAAAACTCTTATTCCAACTCCTGCCATGGGCAGGGACACCTCCCATTATACCAGGTTGCTCCCAGCCCTATCCAGCCTGGCCTTGGACACTTCCAGGGATGGGGCAGCCACAGCTGCTCTGGGCACTCTGTTCGTGGCTTTTCATGTGCCTGGTGCTCATGCCCTGCACACTCATCCTCTCAGCCTGCTCAGGCTCCATCTGGAGTGGCAAAATTCCTTCCCCAGCCTTTCCCAGATTTCTCTGGCTTTGCTGGAACCTTCATGTGTCACCTGGGCAGGGAATGGAGCAGGAGCCTCCCTGGGGGAAAGGCAGCGCAGGAGCAAAGCTGCCATAGCTCAGTAATTGGAGCAGGTAAATCAGGAGGTAAAACATCTCCTGTTATCGAGTTCAATAAAGCTCTGCCTCTCACCTGTCTCGTGCAGCCTCATTTCCTGGGCTGTGGATCAGCAGGGAGCAGCTGCTTGCTGGAGCCCTGTTGGCACATCTCAGAGGTCTGCCATGCATAATTCCCATTTTTTCGAGTTTTGTCTCTTCGTTTGCTCTTTTTGCTGTTCCCATGCCTGTTCACATGTTTGATCACAGCAGGATTTGTGGAAGGGCAGGATGTAACATCCCAAATGCTGAGCCAGACCCCAGTCTCCTGCTGAACCACAAACCGCTCCTTTTGGATGTTATTTTAAGCCCAGTACATTCCCTGCTCTCCTGCATCCAGTCTGATCCTTCTGTCTGCTGGGACATTGTTTTAATGGAACACTGGGCATTCCACAGGTGGTAAGAATCTTATCCTTGTTGTTCCTGGCATATAAAAGCAGAATCACTCTTCCCATTTTATAAGTGGAGATTTTCCCTGGCGATGTCTCCTGCTTTCCCGAAGCAGGACGACTTCCCACTAAAGCTGTGTTTCCTGGAGCAATGGCTGGGAAAGGGTTGGGTGTTCCCTCTTTGAGAGACACCCGGTGGGGCACTCAGAAGATGGAAAGCAGCTTGCAAATCCCTTCCCCTGTGTAAGAAGAGGGAGTGATGAATGTTTATCGGTGCTGGGATGATGGAAGATGCTCCCGTCAGGGTTATGGCACTGCTGCTCCCAGACCTAAGGCCATGGAAGCAATAACACGCAGGATATCGCTCTCCGTGGTTTTATGGTCCTTTTCATCACCAGAAAGGTGCTTGGTTCAGTTGGAAGTTGATTAAACTTGCAGGGAAGGATCGTGATTTATGCCTGACCAGTCCTCCCAACCACTTTGTAGCCACTGTGTGAATTAATGCTGATTAAAATCGAGGGAAGGTTCCCTTCTGCCTCCCGCTGGGTTTTTGGATTGGGATGTCGGGAGCATCCATCCATGCCTGTGCTCCACCAGGTCCCTGGCTGCCAGGCACTGATGGGAGAGGAGGGCATGGGCCAAAACACAAGAGCAGGGCACTTATTATTCCAAATGAAAAGCTGCTTTTCTCATTAAAGCTGAAAATTATGGTCTGCAGATAACTCTGGTGGTGGTTCACAGAATCAATAAACCCCCAGTTTGTTTTGAAAGCCAAGTTGCCGAAATGCCAAAATACATATTTTGCAAATTGCTTAATTTCCATTTGAAAAGATCAGACCTTATTTCTTCTGAAAGCTGAGAGGTGGGGTGGGGGAGGCAACACACACAGCAATTTCAATCTTCTCTTTCCTGAAAGATCATCATTTGATGGAAACGGAGAGCAGTGGAGAAACTGCTTCCTTTTGTTTTATTTTGCTTTTTAAACAACCACCCTGCAGAGAAGCTGATGGTCTGAGTTATCAGGGAGTCTGGGCTGATTCCAAGGCAGCCATAGCTAATTTTTGGAAGCGACATTTCTGGCTGTCAGAGTGTCTTTCCTTGACAGCTTCTGCCTTTCGGAGGCGTGATGGTCACCGGGGCTCTCGTGGATGCTCCTTGCGTCCTAAACCCTTGTTCACACTGAAGTGTAGGATATAAAACTCCTGTCAGGGGTGCAGGCTCATGGGAATGCTGTGGAATCAGCACGGGAGCTTCAGGATGGATGAGGACTTGGAATGCTGAGCCTGGAGATTTCCAGGGAGTTTTGTGCCGAGCTGAGCGCACGGGCAGGTGGGCACGTGGTGTGTGGGGCCTGGCTCAGCCCAGCTGTGGAGCTGAGCACCCTTCAGCCCCTGCAGCATGTTAGTAACAGTCACATCCATGGGCTGCTGACTGCTCAGGAGGGGAGAAGCAATGCAGGGGGCAGAGAAACAGCTGGAAGGATGTACCCCTGATTTCATGCCTGAGATGTTTTGGTTTCTGAAATTCTTTTCCCAGCCGATCTTCTGTAAACAAGAGAAATGTTTTTGTGACTGTACCTGTGTTATTCGTTCTTTCTTACAGGAGGGGCTTCTTCTTGATGTCCCTCTGGTTTGACCAATGTGATTGAAGAGGTTTGCCTTTGTTTCTCCAATGAAATTGGTCTGTGTAAAATAGCATAAAAGGGAGACACATCCCTAAAAATAGAGTCATTTTTAGCCTTCTGAATCTCAGAATCCATGTTGTTGTGGTGTAAAACAGTGGCATAAGGATAATTTACCTCAGAGGTGCCCGTGGCATGTGTGGCCCTGCCCTGTGCCTCCACACCCAGGGACTTCTCTTTCTTTCCCATAACCACTTGAAAAATAAAGATGTATGATGCCTACTTGAGCAGAATAGATTGTTTTCGATTGCTATTCATCTATTATTTTAGAAAGTAAAATGAATAAAACTTATGCAGGTCACAGACATTAAAGAGCATTTTTATATCAGTTTGGGAGCGCTTGTCAGCTTTGATTTATTAAGTAACGTTCCTCGACTGGCTACTGGTGTGTGTTGTCAGTCTCTTGATAATGGATAGACCTCACAGCTGAATGCTCTGTGATTAGACTTCTCAACTATATATTTTTAAATAAAGGCATTGCTTTTTTGGGTTTGCTCATTTCCCTCTCTTAGGCAATTTCATTCATCTTCCCTCACCCTCCCTCTCTCCGCTGTAAATTTGTTGTTGTTGGAAGCTGTGAGGATGCTAAATGGGACACATCTTAGAAGGTTTGGGTTGGGTTTTTTTTTTGTTCCCCCCCCCCC
>VWYN01000297.1:284794-322633 GCA_013400075.1 Hippolais icterina | reverse complement strand
TTTTCCCCCCCCCCCCCCCAGCTTGCTTCCCGCTTATCTTGATGGATTAAATGTCATGGGGGGACAAAAGTGGGTAAGAGAAGCTATAGAACACCTTTCCAGAGCAAACACAGCACGGGTTGCTCTCTTACTACGGCTGTGTCAGCATTTTTACTGTCACACTGCTTTTCCCTGGGGCTTAGGGATGGAATTACCAGGGTTCCATGGAGAGGTGGATATGGGAGCCCTCAATCTCTCCAAAGGGAGCAGGGGCTGAGCAAACCCATCGCTGCCAGCCCTGGTCCCTCCTCCGTGAAGTTGCAGGGAGCTAATGGGAATGTGAAGCCTTGCCTGGCTGATGAGGAGCATTCAGGGAAGTTCAGAGGCGCTCTTGTATCTTCTCTCACCACAACAGTTTGTTTTCCCTTTGGAGGATGGCCCTGTGCTGCCTGGCTGAGCTCAAATCCCACTGCTGGGAGTCTCTCCAAGGGTGGCTCGGGAGCCCCTTGGCTGCGAAGGGCAGGGATTTGCAGCGCTGGCTCTGAGCTGCTGTTACCAGGCACATGCTGGGATCTTCTCCTGGGAGCGGCAGCAAATGGGACTGATGATGAGTATCCTGGGCTAAAATCCTCAGCTAGAACTGTAATTATGCTTTCATAAAGAGCTGAGCTGGAACGAGGATGAGATTGTTTCCCCAGGGGCTGCAGGAGCCCTGGGACTGACTCATTAGCGTGGAATTGCAAGAGCGCAGGTGGGAGGCCACCAAGTGCCTGTGTAAATGGCTCAGATCCTTCAGGAAGGGCAAAACTCAACAACTTCCCTGGGATGCTGGGATGCGGGAACAGCCTCTGCTTTTGTGTTCCAAGGCTTTGGTCTCAGACCAAAACTGATCCATCTGACTTGGGAAAATGCAGAATGCGCTGATAAGAAAAAAGATATTGCATGGATTTCATAAGTCTTTTTACTCTTGTATGATTGAAAAATTGCTTTTGATTTAAAGGTTAAGATCTGACAAGACAACAGACCTTAAAGATCTTTTCTTTCCCCTCCTCTTTTCCTCCCTGACTCCTTCAAAACTTGAAAGATGAGAAAATCTGTGTAGGACCATCTGTATGGGAAGGAGGGCAGCAATTCCTTTGGGAAGTGCTTCCTGCTGCCCCTCCACGACCAGCTGGGGACATGTTGGTCACACCAGGACTTGGTTTCCCCAGTCTGCATCAGCCTCTGGTCCCTTTCACAGCAAGATCCAGGCCTGGGCTGAGTGACCCCATGGGGGAAAGGTAGAGGGGTGAGGAAAAGGAATGCCAGGAAAGGGCAGAGCAGGGTTTGGAGCCATGGTTTTGGAAGGACAAGCGACGTGTCCGTGGTGATTTGATGTGATGGTTGGCTGCAGGAGGCCCCTCTCAGAGCCGGGGTGTGCTCCCAGCAATGTCTTGGCAGTTCATGAAGTGTCTCCTGCTGCTGTTTCTCAGCCTGAAATGGCCTTGGTGGCTTTGCATGTTCCAGTGACACTGCAATTATCTCCCAACAACATACACATTCATTATGAAGCCATCATTGTTCATTTACACCTTGAAATGATAACGCTACTGCTCACTTAACAAATCCAACCCAGTGTGCTCTGAAGAGGCTCACTAGGGGCATTTTTGGTTTGTCCCTACTGACCGCTGTTTCTTAAGCTGCTCTGGTGACAGGCAGGTGGGAATGTCATGGACACAAAAGTGCCTGAGGCTCTCCTGCAGGAGGGTCCCTGCTCTTGGAGAGGTGGATTTGCCATCAGGGAGAGGAATCGGCTGCCAGGCCCCCCAGGTATGAAGGGAAGGGTCCCACTGGGATGGGGCAGCAGACTGGGGCCAAACTCCCTCAGGGTCGGTGGAGTTGGTGGGGAAGCACCCAGAGAATTCCACTAATGTTTCCCACCTTTGGCACTGGGAGAAGGAGCCCTTGTTCTGGCTCTTGGCATCAGCAGCTGGGTTGGTTGTGGCACCTTCGGCTCCATGAGGAGCTCCCTGCCAGGCTCGTTTTGTAGAGAGACAGTGCCGTGTTTGAGGTGGGAGCAGGGCTGAAATCTCACAGAATATTTCCCGTGGCCTGAGGGCAAATAGTTTCAGCCCTTCACTGCTTTAGACTCAACCTGGATGCAGGAAAACCTCCATGTCCTACAGCAGAATCCACCCAATCAGGTCCTTTATTCCTCTTTTTTTTACTTTTTCTTCCTCCGAATAAAAATGCTTACACTTTCTCCAATTTACCAGGCAAAAACCTGGAGTGTTTCTCCCTGACAATGTGTAAAACAGCATTCTCCAGTTTCCCTGTGCCACTGGTGGTTCTCCTCCCAGCTGAACGTCCTCTGCCTGCCCTTCTCCGAACTTGGCGCCCTATGGGGAATTCATGGATTATCAGCAGGGGTTACGACGTCCAGGTTAGGGACAGTGAGGGAATATGGATGTGCCAGTGGATGTTACCAAAGGGAAGCTGCTGCCTGGCCCCCAGCCCTCCCAATTCCACACGGCTCCTGCTGGAGCACCAGATGGGGTTTAATCGGGACCGCCGCGGCGCCGCAGGGTTATTATTAAGAGACATCTAGTTCTGGATGAGAGAAGATTATCCAGGGTTTATTTCCAGCTGATAACACTCTGCCCTTCCATAACACCTTTTATCTGAGGATCTTGGAGCTCTTCACAGACTCAGTTAATTAAGACTCACTTTGCCCCCTGGAGCCGCGGGTGAGACCCGGGCGAGGAGCGCTGGAGCTGCAATTAGGAGGGATCGGCTCCGGCAGGCAGATAAGAGACAGGATCTCCTGCCTCCTCTTATTTGCATGTTTATCTCCCCTGTGCAGTGAAGAACAGTGAACCCGGAGGTTGCACCGCCTGCCCAAAGTTCTCATAAGGTGCTGCACTGCACTGAAAACTTGTGGATCCCCACTTCCAGCCCCAGAACGAGTTGGATGCAGAGATTTGTCAGTGGTGCACGATGCTGACTTTGTCCTCTAGGTCTCCCTTTTCTCCTTTCCCAGCACTGGTTTTCCATGGGCTCCACACCTTGGCTCTGCTTGAGTTTCCTTCCTGCAAACCCAACCTCCAAGTCTTCCTTTGCTCAAAAATAACAACAAAACCCCTCGCAGGCCTCCAAAAAAAGAGCTTTTGCTGCCTCTCCCCACAGGGCCAGATTCCTCAATAGTGATTTCTCTGGAGAATAGCTGGGCCTGAGGTTTCCTTCCCCTCCTCTTTTCTTTTCTTCACTTTCCCCTAACTAAAAATCAGGAAGCTCTAAAATCCTCTTTGAAGTAACACTGTATGAAGAGGATTTATCCTTGTCCACTTAAATATTCATGACAGCTCGCATTTCTGTTCAAAAAGACACTTGTTTATTTAGATAAGATTTAATTTATTCATAATTTACCTAAATTTGCAGGAGCGTGCATGTACATTTTAGCTTATAAGTAGCGTAATACATAAAACATTATTGAGGCATGCAAATTACACAAATACAGCATTGGAAACTGCCTGCTTGTTTTAGGCAGATAACTAATTTCTTACCCTGAGTAGAGACACAAACACAATTGCCTGGGCTTGTTGCCTGGGATTTGGCGACTCTGAATTATGCTTCCTTTAATGCAAGAGGCACAGCTTTAGAGCAGGGCCATGGCAAAGCCCACTTTTTTTGGACTGTGAGCCGTAGTAATGCCAAAGCCCTTTGCTGGAATTTTTTTTTTCCAGTCCTCTCTCTGGGGACTCAGTTTGGGTTTGAGTCAAATCTCAAAGTTCCTTTTTGTTTCTTTGGGATGGGGTTAGAATTTCTGTCTCACCAGTGCCTGGGGGGGTGATGGAGGGAGCAGATATCCCTGTTCCACCAACCTCTGGCAGTGTGGGATCTGCTTTTCCTGTCATGGAACTCCTTGGAGCCACCTGGCCCTAATTAATCCCTGCACCCCTCAGGGTGAGATGGCCACTTGTCACTTTCCTTAAGGCAGAGCAACAAATGGCCCAAAAGTTCCTCGTAGCCCCCAAATATCCCATTTTCTACTTCCTTCCTGTTAATAACTGCACAAATTAGCAGCCACACTATATGCTAGGCCGGGGGAAAGCAGGCTGGGCTTCCTCCCGAATCTCCAACCCCCTGTGCCACAGGACAGCAGCACAAGGGCTGAGGCTGGAGGTGCAGCAGGGGGTTTGGGCTCCGGATTTGGCAGCTGGGCAGCACTGACTTAGCAGTGCTCTCAGCACCGTTAGAAATTGTTCCTAACAGGAGCAATTCTGGTCAGGAATGAGACGTTTTCAGCTGTATATATGGACTATAGGTTTGATTCTGGGAAGCCTGTAGGAGATGTCTCAGACACATGAATATGGGGCAGATCCCATTGTGTAGGGCTGTGTTACCCACAACGTGTAATTAAAGCTCTGTGACACCTCCCACGAGACTCTGCATTCCCTTCCTCTGTCTGTGCCATGCTGCAACTGTTTGGGCTGGAACTCGCAGGGCCAGATGTCCTCCCGGGCTCACAGGCTTTGTTTGTTTGTTCTGCAGGGACGGACGAGGAGGGATGGGGACAGCAGGGCTGGTTGGTGCTTTTGCTTTTTCCTAGCTGAAACCAGAGCCAACATTTTCTGTCATTTCCAAGACTGAGATTAACGGGGAAAATGCATTTTTCCTGGGTTTGCCTGCTGCAGAAATCGCTAATGAGTATCTCCAGAGCCTGGGCGCTTCGGGACAGAGACAGGTGGTTTTGGTGGATCATCAAAATGCCTTATTTTAATCATGGAAAAACCATTGCACCTTGGGAAAAAAACCTCTTCTGGGCATTGGGAACAGCCTTGAGTGTGCAGACAGATAGAGAGGGTAGAAACTGCTGGGGAAATGCCCCCAGGGAGCAGGTTGTGGTGGCACTGACCCTTGTGTCATTTGTCCTCATAGCCTCCAGGCTGGCAGGTAAAGCAGAGCAGGCCCAGCCTTATTTCCATGGTCCTGCTGGGTCATGCAGCGAGGAGAAGGAGGGGGTTCTGCTGCATTTGCTCCATAAGAGAATTTAATTACAGAGGCTTAATTACATAGTCACAGCATATTTGGATTTCCAGCAGGTCATGCCCTCACGGGGTGGACAGAGCTCACTGAAGGAGCTGAGCTGGATGTGGAGAGCTCTAGGAAAAAAGTCTCAAAGTAATGGGAAGCAAAACAAGACCTAAGGAGAAATGCTGGTGTTAAACACTTCCTGATGCAAGGAGCTCTGCCTGTTGTGTGGGCTGGAGAGCCTGGGATGAAGTGGTGCAATGCACAGGGAAGGCTTTAGTGGCCTTAACCTGGCAATGCTTAATTTAGTCAGAGATGCTGTTATCTGACCACAATCTTCCAATTGCTGCATCCCTGTCTGCAGAGAGGTTTCACAGGAGGATCAGAGGTGTTTTTATATAGCCACAATCCCAATTTGGCCTTTTTTCACCAGGCCTTGGCTGGAATTACTGCATAACCTGTGCTTTGAAGAGAGAATTTTATGATGGAGTGGGCAGACTCCAAAATCTGACTTCCTTGGGACCTGTTAGAGCTGTAGAAATGCAGCAGAATTATACATGTGGTGCTAGGCGAGTGGGAATCATGGAATCCCAGAACAGACTGGGTGGGAAGGAACCCTAAAGCCCATCTGGTCCCACCCCTGCCATGGGCAGGGACATTTTCCTCTATCCCAGGTTGCTCCAAGCCCCATCCAGCCTGGCCTGGGACATTGCCAGGGATCCCGGGGCAGCCACAGCTGCTCTGGGCACCCTGTGCCAGGGCCTCCCCACTCCCACAGGGAAGGATTCCTTCCCAATATTTAAATCTCTCCTCTTTTACTTTATTTCAGCTTATAGTAATTTTAGTTTTTATTAATGCCATACAGATGAAGAAAAACACTCCTCAGAAAGCTGTGCTCGGGAAGATGTTTGCCTTCCCCATGATTTTGGAGGGAGCTGAGATGAGGGAGTTGGTGTTTAGGAGTGGGATGTGTGAAGAGTGTCTGAACAAAAACTTCAGATTTCAAATCATTTCACTAAAATAGCTCATAATTGTGTGAGTTTGACCACCTTGATGCCTGCCCTGTGCAGAAGGGGAAATGCAGTGTTTGGCTATTCCTGAGCACACATTAATTAAGGGAAGAGATGAATATTTACTGACCAGCACCGAGCAGGGTGTATCGGAAAAGAACACGGCATCGATCAGAGTGAAAAATAAATAAATAATAGAAATGTCCCCCCAACACCACCTGTAGATGTATTAGGGAGAAAATATTGAACTGGGCTCTCCTGGCTCCCATGCAATTGATGCAATTTATTTTCAATTTGTCAAATGTGGCACTGGAGCAGCAATTGGTTTTGGTGATTTATTAGGAATTTTCTAACCAGGGCACTCTGTCATTGGAGTTACTTCACTTGTGTTCAAGTAGATTTTTGTCTTTTGCAAGCTCAAGCTGTGAAGCCAAGAAGGTGAGTTTTTCTATATTACCCCCCCCCTTTTTTTTTTAACCAAAAGGGAAAACTGAAAGAGACTCAGCCAAAAAGGGAAATGGGGAAAAAGTAGCAAAATTGACATATTTTAAACATCATGACAGGATGGGCTGTTTAAATTGCCTCTGTGAATTGATTTAAAAGCTGTTGGAAGGCATCTCTATTTCATTAACTGTCTTTCTCCTTCATTTCAGTCACTGGAGTCATTGCCTCTTATTACCTTCCAGGTTCGTGATATCCATCCACATGGTGATTTTAGTTATTACTATCTGTATACAGAAAATGTAAGAGGCAATTTTGGGACAGAAGCAGCTTGGGAGGGATATGGGGATAGTAAAATAAATAATTTGATTTCTGTGTGACACCCATGATTCAAAGTCAGCAGGATTACGGGAGTGTTTGTGCTGGGTGTGCATTTTGGTCAGAACCTGGGGGAAAAGCGTGGGGGGTTGTGGTATCAAATCTGGATCTGGTTATGAAGTTGAATAACTTGAACACATTTAATAACCAATAATGAACCCACAGCAAATATTCTCCTGGGAATTAGGCACTGCAGTGGGCTCATGGTATTTTTCAACCCTTCTGACAGTGGTGGTATCAGGAGTTTGGTGAGTTTGAAGTGTATTTTCATTTACCTTCCTCCCCGAGGTGGAGCCTGCAGAGGACCCTTTCCTTATCCTTGGGGACACTGATGAGCCTCCCTCAGGGAATATCAATGCTCTCCTTATTTAACACGTGAAAAGGTGCAGGTGGTACCTGCCGGGGCTGCTGGATGTTACCAAGCTCTGTGGGGGGAAGAAAAGAGGAAAGTGTTTGGGATGTCTTTCCCAAAGCTTTTCTTTTCAGACCTAAACAACACAGAGAGCTCCAGATTATTTTCACATTTTCAAAAACGCTGGAGCTTCCAATCTGTTTTCCCAGAGCTCTGCAGAGTCATTAGCTGCTTACAGCACTTAAAAGAAAAATGTGGTGCTTCGGAGACTTCGCTTCTGTTTGCTGTCTTTACCACCAACTAATTGGTTGGATAACGAGCAAATATTTTTCCTCTGTTCCTCAATTTCCAAGATTTTGACTTGCAAGCAGGAAGAGCAGAAGCTGCTGGTGGTTGGCAGGCAGCGAGAGGGGAACGAGCAGTGGGGAGCCACGGTCGAGATGGGATTGCAGGGCCTGGATCCAGCCGTGCCCGTGGTTTGTGCCTCCTCTGCGGTGTTTTTACATCCACAGGTCTGCTCTGACTCATCCTTGAAAGCAGGGAAGGGAAGGGGTGAAGTTCTGCAGGGCAGGGTGACCAACAGTTCCCATTTGGAGGGAACAAAGCATCCAGGAGCCTTGATAGCAGGACTTGAATGATCCTATTAGCAGAGTAACTGTGGTGAGGAGAGACAGCTCCTGGCTGCACGAAGCGGCATTACCTTGATTTAAAGGCACTGTTTGTGGCTTTAAATGGAATTCTCCGGCCTGGCTGGGGTTGATTCAGCCCTGAACAAGGGCTGTGTGTGCTGCCAGAGGAGGCTGTGTCCAGCTCAGCTCCAGAGCGCCGTCGCTCACCGTGAGGCTCCCCAAGGCTCTGAGCACAGCCAGGTGTAAAGGGGAGCAGGGACACCCTGGGTGCCCCGAGGGAACGGAGAGCTCACCTGGGATGGCTCCAAGGAGCTGATCCCCAGCACGAGGACACTCCTGCAGTGAACAGCAAAGCTTCCCATGAGGGTGACTGGGCACGACTTGCAAAGTGTTCCCAGGCTGGAACCTTCACCCAAATTCTGGGACTTGGGAGAGGCATCTTTGCCCTGAGCTCTTGCTGGGTTATCTTGCAGATGACTAACTTCTTACCCTGAGTAGCGACACGAACACAATTGCCTGGGCTGGTTGCCTGGGATTTAGTGACTGAATTATGCTTCACTCTGAGTTATGCTTCTCTCTGAATTATGCTTCACCCTGCATCACCCAGGCCCAGCACCCAGGAGCATCAGGTGCCAGGGTTTTACCCCATCCTCTGCTGCTCCTGCTGAAGTGAAGCCAAGATGGGATGGTGAAGGGTCTCAAGAGCTAAATGAGGAGTGGCTGAGGAAACTTGGCTTGTTGTAGGAGACTGAAGTCAGACATCACCAGGGGCTGCAGCTCCTCCTGAGGGGCAGCTCTGACCTGTGCTCCCTGTGACCAGGGACAGGACCCCAGGGAATGGCAGAAGATGTACCAGGGCAGGGTCAGGCTGGAGAGCAGGGAAGGTTCTTCCCCCAGAGGGTGCTGGGCACTGCCCAGGCTCCCCAGGGAATGGGCACGGCCCCGAGGCTGCCAGAGCTCCAGGAGGAGTGGGACAGCGCTCCCAGGGACAGGGTGGGATCGTTTGGGGGGTCTGTGCAGGACCAGGAGCTGCACTGGATGATCCTGGTGGTCCCTCCGAGCTCAGGACATTCTGTGAACCCTCCTGGCTCTCTGGAAGTGTTGCTTTAACCACCTCCTGCCCTTTGAGTACTGTGAATGTGTGTTCCCAGAAGTACAAAGACACCTTGGCAGCAGGCTCAGGCCAAGAGCAGCAGCCTGGTTCCGTCTCACCCGCCCCTCACACCTGGTTTTGGGAATGGCACAGGGAGAATGTTCTGGGCTGGTTTATCTTTTTCCTATCACCATCTGAGCTGTTTGGGATAGCCTTGTTCATCCTCTAGTCGAAGTTCTGTGCTCTGCATGAAGGGAACACCAAACTTTGGGGATTTGCAGGACCAGTCTGATGCTCTGGGGCCGCAGAGCTCCTGGCTTGAGGAGAGCCAGGCGCTGACTGTGGCACCTCTCAGACCCACCCCTCACACCCAGTTACCCCCACACCCACCCCAGTGGCAGCAGATGTGACCCCACTGTCCCACCACCCATGCAGGGACCCCATGAACTGTCCCCGCATCCCTTGCAGCACCCAATTTCCAAGGCCCATCACTGGGAAATGTTAATGCTGTTTCCTGGAGTACGTGCTGGATAATAGCATTTCCCAAATCTGCTTTATTCAGAATTCACAGGCCTTTTTTTGCACACAACTTTTGGTGCCAGTGCTGCCTCGCACTTGCAGGGTGGCAGAATGGGAAGTAGCAGACTACAGCCCAAACAAAGCACATCCTGAAATTTTATTAATGAAGATTTGCAGGTGCTCCTGGGACTTGGCGACTGCCTGCAAAAGCAGGATCCATTGGGTGAAACATCGCATTGATAAATATCAAGTGGGAGTGATGAGCAAGCCCTGGTCAGTTCATGAGTGGGTTTTTCATATTGGCTGGGGAATGATTTGGTTCCCAGTCACAGAAGAATGTGTTGTTTCTCCTCTCTCTCCCCCACCAACCTCCTAAAGATGCTGCAGGACTGAGCTCATACAGGAGCAAGTGTTGCAGCCACTCACCTCGTTTACAAGCCAAGGTTGATCAGCCTTGAAAGGAGGAGCTGGTGAAGCCTGAAAGCTGGGACGTGCTTTGGGCGGAGAGCGAAGGGCTGTGGAGCCAGGCAGGGTTTTTTGCAGGTGAAGGCAGCAGTGATAGTTATGGTAGATAATCACCCTGCTCCATCTGGGCTGAAAAATTTGCTAATTGAGGCAGGGACTGTTTCCCGTGGGAGAAATAACCTTGCTGTGTTCAGGGCTTTACTGTGAGGGTCAGGGGTCCCTTAGGAGATGCTCCCCGCCTCATCCTAGGGCTGGTTTAGCTGAAATACTATCAGCTATTTTCCTTCTATTTTCATCCATTCCTGGCACTCCCCATCTCCAGCTTGTTACAGGCTTGGCAGAGAAAAGAGAATGGGAAAGAAATCTTTCATTTCCATTTCCAAAGCCGTGCTTCACTCTCGAGGAGCAGGCGCAGAGCTGATGATGCTCACGGAGCTGTCTCTGACAGCTCGATGCCAAAGGGAAACCTGGGCTTCCATTTCCAGCCCTGTCCCCCCTGGGCAGAGCTGAGGAGTTCGTGGGGATCAGCAGGGAGAAGGAAAACAATTTGATCAAGGGGCCCTGGAGTCAGGCACATGGAGAAACTGGTCTGGTGGGGTTTTTCAGCTTTCATCAGTGTCAAGTTGATTTTATTTTTAGAGCAGTGATGATATCAAAAATAAAAGGAAGGGGGGTGAGTAAAGCACCTACAGCTATATGGGGCAGAGCCCCCATCAGCTGCTCAGCTGGTCCTCCCTGACCAACTCAAAGCTTTTTAGAGCTGACTATGGGATATTTTGCAAGGTGGGTGGGGCTGCAGGTGTAATATTTTGCTGTGCGTGGCCACATTTACCTATTGGCTCACCAATATCCTGCATTTTGCAGTGTTTGGGAGTGGGGGGAACATTTTGTGCCCCACGGACAGTGTGGTGTAGTGGGAAGGGCAATCCCTGAGAGAGCTGCTTCACTCTGTCAGTGTGTGGGACTGGGCTTGGTGACAGTCCCCACAGCTGCCAGCGAGGACAATTCCAGTGAGCTGTGTCCTGTCACTGCCTGGGACCAGCGTTAGGGATTTCTAAGGAGGATTGGAAAAAATGCTGCAGCAGCAGGCAGAGGTGAGGGTCCCTGCCTCCAGACAGGTGCTGCCCTAACTCTTCATTGCCAAAAACTGCTTCAAGGCCTGAGGGCTGAGCTGTTCATTGTCTGTCCGAACTGCTCCTCCCTTTCAGCATCAACCGCCCTCACTCACCCTCAGCACCCAAACCAGCCTTTGGTTCCTTCCAGACCCACCAGGGCCAGGTTCCTGCTGCCACACACACACCAAGAGAAGTGAGCTGGTGTCTGGGGGAGACACAGCCCCTTTTCATAGGCAGTGAGTGGGGACTGTCTCCAAATATGTCCCTTGAGTTTTGAAATGTTTTTCACCTGTGAGAGAAAGGAAGGCAAACCTGTGGGTGGCAGAAAAGTTGCCTGGAGAAGTTCTGCTCTCTTCTTCTCTCACTCAGCCCCAATTTCTTCCCCGCTAATGATGGTCATATGTACGTATGTGAGACTATTACATATTTTATAATATTTTTTATCATTGTCACTATTATTGTGTTCTGAATTGCTCCAGCAAAGCTACCTTGCTTTCTGTGCCAACTAAAATGAAAATAGGAGGGGTTTTAAACTTCTCTGATGTTTTCCTTGCCTTCTGAGCAAACAAGTAGCAGGAAAGCTATAAAATGAGGCTTCCAGTCAGGACTCTAGCTGCCAGGAGAATTATTAGTCTTTTGCAGCCTAAGCTCAGGAAGGGCTTTTATACGTCCCAAGCCAGGCAGGTGAGACAAGACACTGGCACTCAGCAGTGCAGGGCAGGGCTGCCTTTCACAGGGCAGCTGCAGCCAGCAGTGAAGAGGGCAAGTCCTCAGTGATGCCAGCCCCTCCCTGAGCCCCATGTCAGGAAAAACAACGTACTTCTGTGATTGTCTTCTCCTTTGTTGCAGAGCTCGTGCTGCTCTGGTGCAGACAATGAGCCTGTGCAGTGCAATCGTGACCCTGTGCTGGCAGAAATGCCAGGGAGGTTTAATGAAGAATCCTGAGCAGGGCATAAAAGCCCCCACATTAATGCTGGCTCAGAGCCCACAGAGGTGAGCCGGTCCTCTCGAGAGAGCGATGGGTAAAAATTGGCCTGTACAGCTCTTACCCAGCCTCAATTAATGGAGATAATGCTCCACTTGCAATGAGCCACTTCTGCTTTGCTACTTCCCGTGACCTCGCTGAGTCTCATGGCATTGGTGGTGACACAAACATGTGAGTCCTGTGCCAGGAAAGCCCAGGCCTTGGCTGGGAAACAGGAAAGAGAGAGCAGAGCCATAGCTTTGCAGCCATCCCAGCCAGCCAACAGCAGTGGTGGGCAAGTAGAGGCTCTTCAGTGGAGCCACAGGTGACTTGGGCTGAGCACAGCAATCAAGAGCTTATTTATCCCAGCTTGGAGTGTCACGCTCTGGTAACCAGGCACTTCTTGTTGCTCATCTCGAAATCCCAATCGAACGCCTTCATTATCACCCAGCAGTGTTTCCTTTGTGGATAACAAGTCATACTGCGAGCATTAATGGAGCGTCGGATGGATTTGTGTTGTGGGATTGTTGTAAGCGCTGATTGAAGTTTTGCCTGTGATTAGGGGACTTAGTCAGGTGTGAGAGAGGGAGTCTCTGCTGCCTCGTAAGGTCTGGGTGTGCAGCGCCTCTCTGAGGAGTGTTATCGGGGTGTTCCTTACAAAGTCAGCTTAATGAGTTCCATGCATGAGATTCCAAGTTTGCTTTATCCCATCTGGCACCCATCACTGGTGGTGTGTCACCACCCACACAGGAAACCAAACTCCAGGCACTGCCTGGGAATTTAGCAGCTGTCTAGAGGGGTTGTGGTGGAGCATTGTCCTCCCTGAGGGGTGTAGACCTCATTCTGCAGAGGTGGACACAGAGGAGGGGGAAAGGTGTGAGCTCATCTTCTCACCTGCTCAAGAACAAGAAAACATTCTAGGAACATGAGAGACATCCTTTTCTTGCTGTGTGGAAGAAACAGGACATCAGGTGGGGTGGGAGCTTCTTGTCCAGTGGCTGTGGGAGTTGGGAGGCAAAGTTGCTCCGCCCCAGCTGAACACTGTGACACTTCCGTTCCTCGAGGAGATCAGTCGTGATTCCTTAATTGGGATGAGTGTGGAACTGGGGGAGAGGCTGGTGGCACAAGATATCAATTTTCACAATGAAAAACGATCGCAAGTGGCATCCTCCCTGTCTGGCAGGCTCCCAGCCTCCTCCCCTGCACACCTCATTATCCCGTTCCACTGCTTCATCTCCGTAGCATTCATCCCTAATGATGGTGAAGGGATTTTCATTCTCTGGAGTGTTATTTGATTATCACCAACCCAGCCCCAGTTCCCTCTGGAATGGCAATGGGGAATATTTCCAAGACAACATGGCTTGCTCAGTCTGGGCTGATGGGTGAAGGATGTCCAGAAGGATGTCCTGCCTGGTCTGTATAATATTTCCAATTCAGCCTTTCCATCAGTGTTTTTGGCCAGATTCCCATTTCCTTGGCTCCAGGAGAAACTTTAGTAGGAGAAGGGTGCTCAGACCTGCCAGGGAGTCGTAGAGCTGAGTTGTGGCTTAGGCAGAGAGCTGGGAGGTGCAATAAAATGGGCAAAGCTGGGGGTTACACTACAAACATGTGTCCAGATGATAAATTCATTAAATTACTCTGCAGGCTGTGGGCAGAGGGGGCTGTAAAACTGCTCCTCACCTCCCTGGGGAACCTCGTGCAGGATCTCAGGGAAGCCCCTGACACTGTGGGGTGTCCTTGTGGATCTCCTTTCTCTCCCCAGACTTTCCCACTGGTTCCCCAGGCCCTGCAGTGGTTCCCATTGAGCCCCATGGGCTGGGCACCGTCCGTGACTCCCTGGCCAGCAAGGGGTGCCAATCACACCTCCCGTGTCCACTGACTCAAGTAATCTCTTCGAAGGCTCCTAACAAGTTAATAAGGATTGATCGGCTTCTCATCAGATCATCTCGGCTGTTCTTAATGAACCTGGGCATTTTCAAGCCTTTCTTTCCCCTTAAAAATGAGCTTCCAAATAAATACTCTTCTTCCAGTCAATGGGCACCTGATTCCCTCTCTATTCCCTCGGCCTTAAGGTTTGGATGGAAGGAGGGACCCCTCCGGCTTCATGGTGGTCACGTGTGTTGGTTTTGAAGGGAGGCTTAAGTTAAGCAAATCTTATATTTGGTCTTAAATAAAGATGGATTTAATTACAATTAACTGTCTCACTGAGGGGTGGTTTGAGAAAGCCGGCTCAGCCCTGATTTTTCCATCTAAGATTTAGTTGTAAGCCCTAAGAAAACACCCAAATTTTAATTCTCTCCTGGACAGGCTAAGCCTTGAATAGTAAAAATAAAAGTGGGAAGAGCAGTTCAAGAGGAGCCCTCAGAGCAATGAAATTACTGACTTTTTTGTCCAAAAAATTATTGCCTTAGGCAGCTGGGATAATCCACCCTGCTGTCTTTAGCATCACTAGGAGAGAGTTCTCAGAGTAATGGGGTCTTTGGGAGATCACTGATGGTTCTGGTGTAAATGTCCACCTGCTGCTGGAACTCTCTGTTCCCTGTCTTACCCATTTTCAGGGAATCCATAGGGCTGAAGTCCTGCCCTGTCATTGCTTCCCCTGTTTGGTAAATCCCTCGTACACATGTTGCCATCTGGTCCCTAATGCTTTGTGTCAGTTTAAGTTCCCCTAAGCTCTTATTGACCATTTCTTGTGTTATCTGCACACTCCCTAATTCCTCTTCTCCTCTCCCCAGGGATCTGATCCCTGACTTAGGCAAATCCTCATCCTCTTCATTTGTGAACACAGATGCAAAAGTAAATATTGTAAGTGTCGGTGTCAGCTTCTTATCCTCTTCTGCCTCCAATTTCCCTCTGTCAGTCTTATCTGTGCTGGATCCACTTATCTCCTGTGTCTGTATAATGGTCTTTTCCTTTTGTGTTTTTGTAAAAGCCAGGAGATTCTCCTTGTTAACTGCCGTTTCTCCTTTAATTATATCCCTGTGTGTTTACTTTCCCCAACCCATGCCCCTGCTTCTAACACATCCCCACTTCTAAGCAGGCGAGTTTGCTTTGTACCTGACTTTGATTAAAGATCGGAACGTCACAAAATCCCATGTTCTGGAAACTCAGAACCTGGGGCTGTTTGAAGCAGAGCCTGAATTCTGTGCGGAGCCAGCGCTGCTGGCTCTGCTGTGGGCACTGCTGTGACTCCTGGGGTGGGGCACAAGGGAAGCGTGGGACATCACACAGCCCTCGAGGGATGAACTGAGAGAAATCAAGAGCGGATTTATAGCTGAGTGTCTGGATTTTCCTGTCTGTGAGATGGGCAGAGTGATTTCTACAAAGAGTGGGAGTGGTGTGGGTGAAAGCAGGGCAAGGCAGAGCTGAGCTGCCCTTTCCTTTGTGATTTTTTATGGATGCAGGAGCATTTGGGGACAGCCAAAAGGCACATGGAGTTTAAGCCAAAACACGAACATCAAACTCCCCAAGTGCATTTCTCTTCGGAGAGATGCAGCCTGGTGGGTGCTCTCTGTTTTATGCTGACATCAGATCCACCCCAAGCCTCAGGATTTATGGTCTGATCATGGCTAATGTTATAACCTGGATAAATCAATTTATTTTACCTGTAAGTGCCCCACAATAGTGTTTATTACATAACAATTCCTATCAGGAAAGTGTCTCAGTGTATGATGTACAGCAACACTAAATGCCGGGCTAGCGGGAGGGCCCTGCTTTTTGCAAGCTGTAGCAGTTTGTAATTTCAAGATCAATATGATGATGTGTTTTTTGAATTTTAATGAATAAACTACACTGGTGTTTGTTGTTTACCTGCTTTCTGATTTTTTTAACAAGTGGCTCTAGTGATAATTACCAAAATTCTGTAGTTGCTGAAGGAGGGAGGAGGGCGGGGGGGAACCTGGATCCTTCAATAACTCTCCAACTGGGCAATTATCTCCATACTGTATGTGCTGCTTTTCTATAAATGTTGAAATTCAGTAATTACCACTAGAGCCAGCCGTGACATTTCGAAAGCAGATACATAACAAATAGGGATGCCATGGAGTCATTAAAATTCAGATATCAAAACAGCTCTCCCTATTCTTCTTTGCATGAATCCATCTCTTTGTTTCATGAAGAATTCAGTTGCCAATTAAATACCTTTTCTTTCCTTTTCCTTTTTTTTGTTGGTTTTTTTTCCATTTTCTTTTTGCTTTTGCAAATGAATTGTAATCTCCATGAAAGGAGCTGAATTGACAGTCGTGACAGTTGGTGCTTTAGGAAAAAACATGGACGAATTTAGTCCTTCCTGAGGAACCCAGCCAGCGCCTCCCCAGCTTTGGAAATGGTGAGGTTGTACCGAAAATCATGGGATAGAGGGATGTTTTTCCAAGCAATTCCCCTTCTCCCCTTATGGCACCTTTTTTCCTGCTCATCCTAAAAGGAAAAGCATCTTCCAAGGTGTCCAGTAACTTTGGGAAACCTCTTTTTGCCTGTCCCACCAGAGCTGTGGTTTCATGGTAGCTGAGTTATCTCCCAAATTGTTATTCCTGCTGCAGTCTCGTAGCAATCCCTGGCATCTGGCAGTCGGAGCTTTTTATTAGCTGTGTTTTTCAGTGGTTCGGGGTTTTTTTCTTTTTTAACAATGTTGTCTTGTTTACGGGTTTGACTCTTGGAAGACAGGATGTGATGCCTCCCAATCAGTCGCTAATGAAACGGGGGGATTGACAGGCTGGAATTGATCCTTCCTTTGTAATCCAGGAGCAGGCAGACAGGTCTGCCTGTGAACCTGTCAGGGGTTGTGTGTAAGACAGGTGTGATGAGGAGCCCGGGCGCTGAAAACAAGGAGAACAGCGCCTTCCAAAACCTCACGAGCAGCAAAACCTGTAGAGTATCAACTCCTCCCTCCCTGCATCTGAGTGCTGCTGGTGTGCTTTGCCAGGAATGTCTTTTGGAGACAGCAGGATGGATTTGTTCAGAGAGGGGCTGGCATGTGGAGTGAATCCTGGTCCTTAAGCATGGAAAAGCACCACGAGCTAAATAGTCCCAGTGTCAGAGTCATGGAATGGGCTGGGGAGGAAGGGACCTTAAAGCTCATCCAGTTCCACCCCCTGCCATGGGCAGGGATAATTTCCTTAGACCAGGCTGATCCAAGCCTCAGTGCCCAGCCTGGCCTTGGGTACTTCAGGGATCCAGGGGCAGCCACAGCTGCTCTGAGCACCCTGTGCCAGGGCCTCAACACCCTCACAGGGAACAATTCTTTCCCAATATCCCATCCATCCCTGTCCTCTGGCAGTGGGAAGCCATTCCCTGTGTCCTGTCCCTCCAGGCTCTTGTAAAGTCTCTCTCCATCTTTCTTGTCAGCTCCTTCAGGCACTGGAAGGATGATGAAGGGGCTTGGAGAAGTCCATGCTCCTAAAAAAATGATGGTTTTTGTCTTTTATGACTTTACCCCACACTTTCTCCGTGGTTTGGCCTCAGCAAAGATCTGCTCACATCGTGGAAAACACCCTGACCTCTCTATTTCAAGCAATTTATTTATCACATCCTTTCTCTAGAAAATCATTCTTCTGGGACAGGGAGATCTCCTTTTCATGGCACTAAAGGAGGAACTGCAGTAGCTTGCACAATTTAAGGAGGCCTCAAGCCCATCCTTTGCTTTTCCAGCAGTGGCCAGATTTGCTTCTCCTCCACCAACTCCTCTCTGGGAGCAAAGCCTTGGGTGAGCCCACTCAGGGGGAGCTTAGCTAAGGTTTATTCTTGAGCCTGGTGCTTATATATTAAAGTGAATAGGAATAATATTCACTTCAAGGAGAGATGAGGCCCTTGTGTTGACTACATTATCATTTATACGAACAAAAAGAGCTTAAAATGTTAGCATATCCTTTTGAAAACAGAGCTTTGCATCCTATTAGGAGGAAGGAAACACAACCTGCGGCACATTTTATTTCCAAGCGCCTGTCAAGGAACACTTACGGCTGTCGCCTGCTAACGGAGCATCCAGCTTGAGGAATAAATTGGGAATAGCTGCCCGAGAGCTGATCCCCCAACAAAGGCACAGGAGACACAGCTCAGTTAAAACCCAGCCAAACACAAGGCTTGGATTTGCGTTGGGTGCAAGCTCAGGGAGCTTGAGGGATCGAGAGTTTCCTGGTGTGGAGGCATGGATAGGAACACATCTCCCAGCTTGGCTTTGGAGGGTGGGGGGATTTGGGTGAGATTTCCTTCATTTCATGACACTGGGGATTTCGGCAGCGTGGCTTTTAGCATGGCTGGAAGAGAGAGGAAAAACAAACTTAATTTGACCCCTGTGATTTTGGAAAAAAATGTTTCAACATCAAAATTGCTTCCTGCTGGCATCAGGTGGCTGGGGAATTTCAAGAGAATAAGCTGGGAGTCCTCAGTTCCAGCTGGAGAGAGGTGTGCAATATGTAGCACATGGCTCAGGCAGGTGTGTGACACCAACACTGGCCTTTGGGATTGTGCCTCCCATTCCCTAAATCTGCTCCCGCATCCTCTGCACAAGGCAGTCAGTTCTGTCTGCACCACTGCAAGCAGTCTTTGTTTTAAGGAAAAATTGGGAAAAAGTCCTAAATCTCAAAGAGAAAACCTCCAGAAGCCTTTCCCCAAAAAGGGCTTTTGGAGATAAGCTGCTGCTTGGCACTTTGCTAATGTGAACTTGTAGCCCCACTGGAGTCTTTGTAGAGCCAAAATCCACCTGGGAGGGAAGAACCAGGGTATTCAGGTGCAGAATTGCTTTGTCAGGCTGCTGAGTCTGCTGCTTGGAGCCTTCTGCAGTTGCATCTTCTGCTGTGGAAGGAAGTCCCCCATGTGCCCTTCCACTCTGCCATCTCTGCTGAGCTGCACGGGGAGAGGGGATGCTCTTCCTGTGCCAACTCAGGTACATTACTGGGATGGGAGGGAATGTGTTGGCTCTGCTGAGCTGGAGTTCATTTCCCACAGGAACCATCCCAGTGCTGTGCTCCCAGGGGCAGCTGCAAAGGTGTTTATAATAACACATGTTCTGGTTTGGGCACTGTCTGTCACCAGGGGCTGGGGTGGGCAAGATCCTGGGAGGGGACACAGCCAGGCCAGCTGACCCTGCTGACCAAAGAGATATTCCAGACCCCTAGCTCAGATCAAAGAGCAAAAGAAGAGATGAGGAGTGGGGGGCACTCATTATTTGTATTTGTCTCCTGGAGCACCTGCTCCATGTGCTGAAGCCTGTCTTCCAAGGAAGTGGCTGAGCATCCCTGGGTGATGGGAAGGAGAGTATAAACCTTTTTCTCTTTGCTTGTGCATGCAAGGTTTGGCTTTTGCTTTAGTAAACTGCCTTATCTCAGCCTGTGAGTTGTTTTCCATCTTATTTTATCTCCACTGTCCAGCTGGAATGCTGGAGCAGCTCTGTGAGCACCTGGTGTCCAGCCAAGGTCAACCCACCACAGTGGATTGTGAAGTCACAGAATCAGAGAATGGTCTGGGTTGGAAGGGACCCTAAAGATCTCTTGCCATGGGAAGGGCCACCTTCCACTATTCAGGGGGTTCCAAGCCCCATCCAACCTGGCCTTGGGAACTGCCAGGGATCCAGGAGCAGCCACAGCTTCTCTGGGAACCTTGGGCCAGGGCTTCCTCACCCTCACAGGGAACAATTCCTTCCCCATATCCCATCCATCCCTGCCCTCTGGCAGTGGGAAGCCATTCCCTGTGTCCTGTCCCTCCATCCCTTGTCCCCAGTCCCTCTCCAGCTCTCCTGGAGCCCCTTTAGGCCCTGGCAGGGGCTCTGAGCTCTCCCTGGAGCCTTCTCCTCTCCAGGATACCCCAGCTCTCCCAGTCCCTGCTGTCTCATCCTGAACAAATGTTTCCTTTCAGGCTGGGGCCCCAAACATCCTCATAAAGCAACTTTCCTGAGCTGCAAATCCAGACAAAGCTTTAAGAAAACACCACTTTTGTTTCGGTAAAGGCCCTGTGTGTCCCTGCCTGCTGCTGGGCAGGGCCTGGGGATCTCCAGTTGTTGTAGCAGCGCAGGGTGTGTTGGCCAGCAGACCCTGGATAGAGCAGTGGGCATGGACAGGTCCTTCCAGAGCTCCAGAATGTGCAGGGTGCAGGAGATGAGGCAAGGAATTGGTACCTCACTGGGAGCATCTCCGAGGGGATCCGTGTTCCCCTGGTCCTGGCTGTGGGCACACGGCCCAGCTGGCTCCAGGAGTGATCAGTGAAATGAAGATGTCTCACTGTCCTTTCTCATCAACCCTGATACATCCAAGATCCCACTGATAGGCAGAGCACTGTTCCCTCACCTGTCCACTTTGATTAATTCGGTGCCTCATTCCTGGGCTCTGTGAATTTGTCTTGGTTCTGCTCTTTCCCCTGAGGCAGAAGTTTCTCCCTCTCCTTTTAACCACATTCTGCTACAAAGCCCTACCCAGGCTGCACAGAGAGACCTACAGGAGATGATATGCAAAGTCCCTGTGCATTCCTGAGCACAAAATCCAGCTACGAATCCCCTTTACAAGCCTCCAGAAAGCACTGCTAACACCAATGCTCTGGCCGGAGAAGCAGGAAAAGCGCTGTGGCTTCCAGGCACTTCAAACCCGGCGCTATCAGGAGGGCTCTGGGCTCACACAAAGTACTCCAGCTTTAACACAGAGCAGGGAATAAAAGCTGGAGTCCGTTGGAAAGGTTTCCTGTGTGTGCAGGAAGATAATTTATGGTAATGAGGACAGCACCGAGTTGCTGTAAGTTACAAGAACTTATCACTGCTCTCTGCTGTTGCGGCACATTCCCGGGATTTGGTCTAGCCAAAGCAGCGTGAATAGATTTATTTTGCATTGTTAGACTGTCAAGTCACTCCAGAGCAACAACTTCCAAATGATAACTTGTGCAGCATGCAGGAGTTGGGAATTACACGCTTTTAGTCCCTGCAAAGAGCCAGGGTGGGCTGACAGCTGCTCGGCGGGAGCCTCTTCCCAATGCTGCTTGCCAGTCCCTCTTCGTGATCAGTGCATATGGACAGCAGCTAGGCATGGGCTCCATCCTCCCAGCCCCATGAGGCTGTTTTTAAGGATTATATCCATTTATTTCTAGTGGCAGAGCACATCAGAGCAGCTGAAATGGAACCATGGAGAAGAGTGAAGCACCTTTCGCTGATCCCTACGGGACGTTGGCTGGGCTGGGGCTGGTGGGGTTTGGAGCAGGGGAAGAGACCCAGGCAAGGGGAAATCTTGTGGTGGGACTTCAGACTCCAGGAGGAGTGCCTGAGTGGACTGGGGTTCTTCAGGCTGGAGAAAAGGAGCCTCAGGGCCCTTCTGGTTTTCCACAGTTCCCTGACAGGAGGGGGCAGCCAGGGGGAGGTCAGGTTCTGCTCCCAGGAATAAGTGACAGGACGAGAGAAAATGGCCTCAAGTTGCAGCAAGGGAGATTCAGATTAGTTATTAGTAAGAATTTCTTCATAGTGGTTAAGCATTGGAGCAGGGAAGTGGAGGAGTCATTCCCCCTAGAAGTGCTTATAAAAATAAATGGATGTGTCATTTCAAGATGTGGTTAAGTGAGCCTGACGAGAGACTTGGTCAAAGGTTGGACCTGATGATCATGGAGGTCTTTACCAATCTTTACCAACCCTAAGGATTCAATAATTCTGTGATTACCTCTCCTTGCCTGATGGATCAGTGTCTCACTTCCTGGACTTTGGCTCCTGTTGCTGTCCCTGGCACTGGAGATCTGAGTGTAATGGTGTTGGGAGTGACTTCAGTGTGGAAACCACTAAACTCTGACCCCAGAGCCACAGGAGCTGGAGGGTGAGGATGTGGGTGGTGTTTAGTAGTGTCACTGGCCACAGCTGCTGGTGACACCCTGGAAATGTCCCCATCACAAGGTGTCCTGCAGCAGGACGTGTGGTCCAGCCTTTACACAAACTCCAAGGGCATGGAAAGCATTCCTGTAGGAGCAGGGGCTCCTCTCAGGTATGGGATAAAAAGGAAAGAGTGACATATGGAGTCATGGACATGAAGCACATAAGAAGTCTGGGAGGAGAGCTCAGACTCACATAATTGCTCTTGAGCCTTCATTTGGTCCTGAAAGGGTAAAAATAACATCTGGTCCTACTTGGTTGTGACTACGTTGCTTGTTTTTCCCTTTGTTTGGCTCTTCTGAATATCCACACGAGTTTATTTCTTCTTGTGGTGGGGGTTGTGCACCAGGTCTGGTCTGAACCTTTTTCTGGATTCCTGCAGTTATTGGGTAGGGTGTAACTTCACAGAAATTGGTGTTGCAGTGCCGCCTGCCTCATGCTAGGGAGGTACAGGCACCAGCTTGGGAATGCAGAGCACCCTGCAATAGCCTTCAGGCTGGAATATTTTGCTATTATTTTTTTAATATTCCACTAGAGTTTGAGACTGTATCAAGAAACTTCTTTTGAAAAGGAAATAAACCCATAAATTATAGCATAGTCTTTGCAGAAAGGCAAAAAGAATACAAGATTGTTTAAACGTATTATTTGCTGACCTTGACAGTTTACTTGTAATGTTATTTAAACATTTGGGTTGGCAGGGCGGGGGTTCTTATTTATTTATTTAATAAGCTGCCAGCTTACAAATTGCAAAACTTTCGCGGCTCCTCTTATCTTCTACAGAACCACTGAGATGGCAAAACATATTCTTGTGTCTCAACAATTCCGCCTGCATTTGCATGAGGAAATTGGAAAGCAAGTTGTTTTCCCTCGTCTGCATGACAATACCCCGAGCACAGTGCAATTCCCCTTTAATTTGGGATAGTTAGCGTGGGAGAAGAATGGCCCCAGCAGTTTGACTCGATTCTGTTGGCTGTCGCCGTAATTAAAATTGATTTATTAGTAAAAGCAACAAAATCTGTGCTTACCTGTTTATTCAGCACCTTGTCAACCTGCAGAGCACAATAGTCAGGGTCACCGAGGTCAAATCTACTGCAGAGCTGGAGGAGTTTCACCAAATTGAGTTTTCAGGGAGAGCCTTTAATTAGTGAAACATTTCCAGATGGTTGATAGTGAAAATACCAGACCCAAAATGGGCCCAGGACCTCCATTGGCTCTGCAGGAGCATGACCTGGACTCCATCAGAACATCCTTACCTGGATGCACACATGGGTTTTGTGGGATAAAACATTTCAGGAGTGACTTAATCCTTGTTGCATTAATTTGGCAGCAGCAGCATATCTCTGCTGATAAGAGCTCAGCGCAGTTAATAAGCACTTGATTGGATTGAGGAATCTCTTGAATGCTGGGAAAATGGCTGAAATGAAGCTGGGATGGAAAGCAGTCCCTGTGGTTTGTTAGGATTTTGTGTCAGGCTGGTGTTTCTGATGATGGTTTAATGTTCCAGGTGGAGTCTCCAAGCATGAGGTGTGAGCCTTGTGCTCCCAGATTTTGGGATTTTAGTCAACGTGTGAGAAACGACCGCTCACTTTAAAATTTTAGAAGGTTTATTGAACCTTAACAAACACAGGAAAGAACTGAATAAGGAAAAGGGATAGCATGCGGAGAGCTGGTGACCCACCAGCCACGAGCTCATCTACAAAAATGGCTGCTCTGCCTTTTATACCTTTGGTGTTGCATCAGGTAACCCTGGCCCCTCCCAAAGGCTGCCAATCAACTCTTCTTTGCCATCCATTGGTGGAAACTGCTTTCTTGCAATTTGATTGGAGGTCAGGTGTTGCCATGCTGCACCTCCTAGTAACAACATTTCCCTCCTCCCAACAGCCCCATGCAAGGGGCGCAGGTACAGCCCTCCCTCCATGTCTTGGACAGCCCACGCTTTCTGGTGGCAACAATACAGGGGGGAAAGGGGACTATGGGAAGAGCAGAGGACATCTAAACAATTAAACCACAGTTACATCTGTAGAGAGTGGTTTCCCCAGAGAAGAAGAAAACCCCTGCTTAACGCCTTGGCACATCCCTTTCTAAGGACAGAAAGCAAGAAACTTTCTCACGTGTTGCCTCACTTCAAATATGCAAATTGTTGCTAGAAAGTTCCTTGTTCTTTGTGTTACCGTGGCTTGATTTTTGGTGCAGAAATTTTAATATTCCTAATCTTTCTCCCCTACTGGACCCTTCCCTCAGACCATGCCTTAACTCCTCCCCATACCCTGTCTGACTTGGCCTCGTGTTTTTTTCCCTTGTTACTGCCTTGTTCCAGTTCACTCCAATATAGTGTATCCTTTATTGTTTGTTATTTTTGCATTATTAAAATTCCTTTTTGGACAACTGGATCAAGGCTGCCTCTCTCTATCAAGTCACCATCGGGGCAGAGTCCCGAGGAAACTCAAAGGGGTTCCATCATCCAGGCTTGGACCTCCAAAAGTTTCAAGCATAACTATACATCAATAAAGCTGCTCTTAACATAAGCACAGTATTCATCCCCTAATTGCAATAGCCAGTCTTCATATCACCTATCTGTAACAAATGGAAAGAGACAACCTCAGGGATGGTTTATCTCAGCTGAAAATGGGCATTTGAGGAGACTTGCCTGCTAAAAGTGCTCATTTCTTTCTTTTGGCTGTAAAAGAAATCTCAGGTGATGGATTCATCCCTCAGTGTCTGACTCAAGCTATCTGGCCTGCTTGCTCCAAACAACATCGAAGCTTTTTGGTGCTTTCTGAGTGTTTTAAGAAGAATTGAATTCCCTGACTTTGGCTGTACATCACTGGATTAATCCTGGAGCTGGAAACAATCTCTTTGGAGTGAGACAGAGCTGTTGGAATTATGAAGCTGTTGAGACAACGAGGAGTGTGTTGGACAACTGGTTTGGTCACAAAGGAGCTTTGAAAGGCAGATTTAGGCCGATGCCAAATAGGCTTTCAAAATCCTCCTATTTACTCTTCAAAATATGCAGGAGCAGAGATTTTATGAGTAATCCTTGTACTTCTTCAACACAAAGAAATATTAATATTAGATAGGGACCCACTGACTTTGTAAAAGGATAAATAAGGGCAGAAAGATTGAATAGTTGGAGAGAACTGTGTAGCAAATGAAAATCCATTTCACTTGCCCTCAACAAGCACAGGCCAAGGTTGGAAAAAGGCTGGAGTTTTGGAATGCTTTGAATAAGGGTCACTGAGGAGGAGAAGGAGGAAATAAGTGTTCACATCCTTAATGGCTACAGTTACCTCGAGTGTGGTTTTTTCCCTTGTGTTCAAGTACTGGGGGTGGCATAGATTGAAAGTTATATTTTGAGGGGTTGAAGTTTATGATGTGAAAGAGAAAAGATACAGCAGTAAAAAATAAAACACTCCTGCAGTGCTGCTGCAGGACTGAGGCTCATAAAAAATACTAATAGTCCTTGATAAGAGTTCCCTTAAAAGAAGAGGTTTCTCCAGCCCTGGAGTGCCATCCCTGCCCATAGTGGGGGACTGGAACTGGATCATCTTTAAGATTCTTTCCAACTCAAGGCATCTGTGATTCTGTGGTTCTGCCAATGGAATGGCTGTGAGACATCTATTTTCTGCTCCCATTAAAAAACCACCTTTGGGCACGTCAGGGAGTGGTGGGCACCTCCTCCCTTCCATCCCATGGATGAGACCTGGAGCTGGGAGTCGCTGCCCACCAGACCCAGCCCGGAAAGGGGAGCTCCCAGTGGAGCTCAGGTGCTGGAAATGCCCAGAGTTTTTTGCATACCTCTGTGTAGTGAGCAATGTTTGCCATTTATGATATTTCAGGGGAGACCTGACTTTATAAAGCATTCATGAGCTTGGCCTCCTGGAACGCATTTTTTTTCCCCTGCTTATTAGGAAATATTCAAATACTGCAAACAAATGTCAGTCTGTAGAATATTCATGAAGTCTCCTGTTCAAGTGGGTCCCCCAAGTTGCTGCTGGCTGGAATACATCAGCCTAATGCTGATTGCATACATTTAAGGTTGAATAAAGATATTCCACTAAATAAGTGTGGAATGGCTTTTTCAAGTTCTGAGACTCTGGGAATTGAAAAGGCTCACACAGGTCCTGGTGCCAGGGAGCTGCTAATGGAGGTTGTTTTTCTGTGTGCTTGGCCATCATTTGGAATCGTGGGTGGAATTTATCCCCTCTGGCTCTGGCTATCTGAAATTCCTGCCCTGAGGTTTTAGCTGGGCTCCCCTCTTTAGTCAAGAAGGACAATTTCAGCCTGAAATGCGACAAAATGACATTTTGAATCATTGTAAAAACATCATTTAAAGACAAATAAAAAAACCCAAACCCCACCCAGGCAAACCCCTTCCTTCAAATGGTTCATTCTTTCATTCAACATATGCAAACTGTGCTCTGATGATTCTTGCTTACTTTTGAAATAGCATTTGCTTTCAAATGAAGTACGTGGAAATACTTTTATTTACTTTTGTAATATTTCTAAAATACCATTTCATTTCAAAAGAGCTCAGGCCTGATACCAAATTGCCAGAATAGGATGTGCCACCACTTCAAAAATGACTTTGTAAATGCTTTTGGGCTTGGTCAAGCTGAAAACAGTTTTGGAAAAAAAAATGTTTCAGACAAAATAATGTTACAAAGTGGGAAAATGCTTAGAGGAAAAAAGGAAAAGTTTAGGGCTTGGTCCACCCCTAATTTTTCTCTCTCTTCTAGGTTTGGATAACATACAGCGAGGTGAGAGGCAGGGACAGCCTGATCCCAGGACAGCATTAGGAAGGTGATTTGGTCTGGCCATCCGAGAGGCACTAAAGCCTCTGGAAGATGAAAGCTAGCCTGCAAACAAATTCAGGCTAGAAAATAAGCAACACCTTTAACAGGAGCCTAATTAGCTCCTGGCACAGGGTGCCAGAGGTTACAGTAGATCTTTTGTTGCTGGAGGAGTTTCAGTGCAAGCCAGATATTCTGCTCACACCCAGGTGTTGTAGTTCAGCCAGGTGTTGGCAGGGGAAGCCCTCGTGGTTTGGTGTTTGCTCAGGTTCCTTCCACCCCAAACCACGCCTGCTGAGGCCAGAGGTGGAAATAACTCATCCCAATGGTCCTGCACACCTCCAAAACCTCTAGTAGTCCAGGTAGTCCATGAATGCTGCTGCAAAGCACATGGATTGTAAAAGGCTTTTGTGATCCCTTCCTGCAGCAGCCACTTGCTTTTAGTGCCCATCTTTAGCATGCAAGCCACAGGGAGAAATAATTACATTTAATAGAAACGGGTTCCCAATGAAGATGTACAGTGCTGTACACAGCATGCTCCTAATCAACAGAAATGTCAGGCCAAAATAAGAGATGAGAAGGATTAAATTCTCCGAGGTGGGCTGTGTGATTACCCTGCTTTTGTGTGAGGCTGTCTGGAACCACCACGCTGCAGCTGGAGGCAGGTGTTGGACGGGAAAGACCAACGAGTTGATCAAAAAGAGAGGAGTCCCACAATGCTTTTGAGGGCTGCTAATTAAAGGGTTTAATCTCAGGTTGTTTGCTGAGAGGCATGAGGAGGGGCTGGGAGGGGAAATGCCTTTGTTTGGCCACCACAGTCCTGAGTGGAGATGGGCAGGACAAGCTCTCCTGGGGCTCAGGTGAGACCTGCAGGTGGAGATGGGCAGGACAAGCTCTCCTGGGGCTCAGGTGAGACCTGCGGGGGGTGGGAAGGCAGGGCAGGTCTCCCTTGCTGTACACACCTCCTGCAGGAGGAGGTAGGCAGGCAAAGCTCNGTGGAGATGGGCAGGACAAGCTCTCCTGGGGCTCAGGTGAGACCTGCAGGTGGAGATGGGCAGGACAAGCTCTCCTGGGGCTCAGGTGAGACCTGCAGGTGGAGATGGGCAGGACAAGCTCTCCTGGGGCTCAGGTGAGACCTGTGGGGGGTGGGAAGGCAGGGCAGGTCTCCCTTGCTGTACACACCTCCTCCCCTTTTTATCACCATCGTCTCCCTCAGCTGTGGAAGCTCTCTGGAGCCTGCAGTGGGACTGGAGGAAGCTCTTTGCAGTCCCTGTGTTTCCTCATCCTCCTCCTGGTACTGAAATTCCTCACATAACCACGGCTTATGACCCCGTCCTGCTGAATTTTCATGAGGTGCTTGGCAAGCTGCTGTTCTACAGCCAGTGCACCTACTCGGAATAAAATCCAAGAGACCTTAAACCTTGCTCTTAATTTTTCACTCCCCGGTAAAATTGCTGCATAAGGATATTTGAAGAAGTCATTGCCCCCTGCGGATATTATCACTTAATCTTTTCTTCCTTCTTAATAAAAGCCTGGCACAAAAGTCACTCACTGAAAACAACCGTGTCCTGTGCTGCCAGTGCCTCGCTACAGTATTTTTTAAGATCATAGCTCATAACCACAGGGAGAGGTCTCTGCGGAGGGAGTGAGGAGTAACTTTCTGTTTATAGCCATTTACCTTCAACTGTAATGTATTTAAGAAGGAAAATTGCCACTTAGACTTGCAAAGCAAATTGGCTTGTGCTCAGTAATGGCTTTCTAGTGTCTGTCTAGGAAAGGTCATCCTGGAGACTTCTGCACTGCAGAACACGGTGCTGGTGGCCGGATGGACATGGCATGGCCCCAAGCTGGCATTTTCTCCAGCTATAAAGACCTCAGCACCACCCCTCTCATGTTTTCCAGATTTCTCCATCCTCTCCATCCTGGCTGGGATGCAAAGCTCTCCTTGGTGTCTCTTTATGGGCACAGGAGCCCCCAGCATGGAACCCCGCAGTGTGTGTGAGCCAGAGGCACCAAGCTCTGTCCCCCCTTGCCTCCATCTCCCCCCCAGTGCAGAGGCATCAGCCCACGTGTCCCGCTGCAAAAACGGCCCGTGTTCCATTTTAATGTTATTAACCATCTCCGTGGCAACAAATATAGATGTTGTGTTTGCAGTAGCACCGTTTCACAGGTCCCCGAGGAGTCTTTACCCTTGAGTGCATTTAGTTGATAGCGAAACCAAAGCGAACGTAAAACAAGCAGGTTGGAAAAGAGGCACTGGCCTTTCTGGCTCCAGTCGGGCTCCGAGTGCAAATTATCAGGTGTGGGAATGCAGCTGCCTGTCAGCCTGCATGTAAATCTCCCCCACTCACCCATCCCCACAAGTGTAAACCAGGCAGCATTACCAGCTCCTAACAGCCGCTGCTGTGGCAAGTCTGGCACAGCAATTATCTTAATAACTTCAATAGCAACAGCAGTAATGGGAAATGCAGCTCTGTGTGTGTCTGAGGTATTCTCACCTTTATCAGGGATCAGTCTGGGGCAGCAGCAGGAGACGGGAGAGAGGTTTTGTTATCACTGCGTGAAGCAAAACCATCTCAGGTAATTGTGGTTTGGACTGTGGGCATCAGCCTCCAAATGCAATCCAGAAATCCCTGCTAGGTGCAAAGTGTCTGGTGTTGGACACCTTGGAGAAGAGCTTAAAACCTCCCTGAGGGCTGGAAGGCAAGGACAGGAGAGTGATGAGGGTGCTCAAACCCAGACTCTGACAGATGTAATCCTGGGAACAGGGATCAGGTCATGGGGGCAGTGGCAAGAGCTCGGATCTAACAGGAGCCCTTGTGTCAGCACATTAATTGGACAGGAGAAACTTCCAGTAGTCCAGCCATCCATCTTTACCTCAGGACACAGCAGCCTGCCCCTATATCTCCCTCCTCTTAAAGCTGCTTTGCACCCCCCCCAGCCCTTTTCTGAGTTTTCCTCTCATCCTGCACCATCTACTTGAACCTGATGAAGCAAAAACTGGCATTACCTCATATTTCCATAATTTTCCTTGCATTGATGCCCTGATTCCATCTGCCCATCTCAGCCTAAATGACAGCCAAAGTACATTTCCTGCAGCGTGCACTGGCAAACTGTGGGATGGCCCCTTCCTTCTTCCATCAATCCATCATCCACAACTCCATAAAATTATCTCCCTGGTCCTTGGAGCCCATGGCATCGTTAAATCGAGCATGAGCAGACTCATGCAGCTGAATTTGGGCTGGAAAGGGGAGATTCATGAATGATCCCTGAAAAACACTGAGGAAACGTCCTTGTCATCAGCCAGAGGAAGGAGTGTCACAGCAGGGGTTGCTCATGGATCTGCTAAAGGGTTGCCTGGGGCTCATTACAGTGGGAGTGAAACTGGAAGGTCAAAGTGCCATGAGGATGTTTTGGGCTCAAGGGAGAAAAGAAGGAATAAAATGTATTGGAATTGTCTTTTGTCTCTAGAGATTCCAGGCACGGCAGGCTCAGAGGGCAAACTTCTCACGGGAGGCATTTCCTGATCCTCCTGCGTGGCGGAATCTTAATCGAGGTGATGTGTGTTCCCCCTGGCACATCTCCCTGTCTGTGACACAGATTTCAAACAAACATCCTGATGAAAGTTTTCCACATTTTCCATTTATTACAGTTGAACTTTCCTGGGCGCTGTCTCTTGGCCTGTGCTGGGGTTTTGGGAGGAGAGCATTGCCTTCCTCCTTCCCTGGGCACAGAGATAGGGAACTTGTGCTGAGGGGGGAAGAAGTTTTATATTNATATATATAATTTTGGAGGAGGAATTATAATATTATATAATTCCTCCTCCAGAGAGAGGAGGAATTACCCTTTACCTTACATCTTGCTTTTTTGTTGCTGTTTATTTTAGGTTTTCTCATATCCCTTTTTCCCTTTAACAGTGAAGCCTCATCATCCCTTGTCAAGTTTGGTTGAGATTCACCAAGAATTTCAAATGTACTTACAAGACACTTGATTGATGGACCAACAAGGCTGTCAAAACAGCTTAAGGAAATGAGGGTGAAACTAAAGATAATAATTAATGAAACAGATAAGGAGAGAGGCTGGAAGGTTTTCCAGCTGCTAGATCCAGTGGGGATCATAAAGGATCCGGCACCTGGAGTAGAGACTGTAGAAAATGAGCTGAGAGGTCTTCTGCTGAGAACTGTGAGGCATACAAAGTCTGACAATGTTTTCATCATCTGCCAAATACATTTTTTAGGGAAAAAAGGCAGAATATTCCCCTAGAAGACACTTTGATTGATGTACCTGGAGAGCTGCTATACCTTGGTTTCCTCTGCAGATGGGTCTTGGCTGCTGGCACCTCTTTTCTGTGATGCAGAGGCTGTCAGGGCTCTTAGGAAGGTGACACAGAGGCTGAGGGAGTCCCAAATCCCCCAGGGATTCATGGAATAGTGTGAGACACTAACAGGTACAATCCTGAGGATTGTTAAAAGCGAAGGTGGTTGGATGTCAGATCCTTTTTCTGCCAATTGATTCTCTTCTGATCGAGGATGAAGGGCTCTGAGATAGCCAAAGGCAAGGCAGGCAGCTCCAGCCCCTGCACGCCGATGGAGCTGAGGTTTGGGGAGACCCCGGGAGGCTGCAGGATCTGAGCCTGCCCCTTCCAGCCAAGCCCTTCCCCGACTGGCTGAGCATCCCCTGCTCCGTGTGGGAGGGCAGCAAAGGGCTGAGTCTGCCTTGGACAGCTCAATAGAAACCAGAATATTTTCTCTGCATTGAAAAGATGTGGAGCTGCTGGAGCCAGGCCAGAGCAGCCCATGGAGATGCTCCAGGGCTGGAGCCCCTCTGCACTGGAGCCAGGCTGGATGGGGCTTGGAGCACCCTGGGATAGTGGAAGGTGGAACATGATGGTCTTTAAGGTCACTTCCCACACAAACCATTCTGGGACTCTGTGATCTGTGCATGTCCCAGGGGCTGGGAAGTGAGGGCTCCTGTGAGCAGGATCAGAGGTGAGGCTGTGGCAGTGAGATGGACTGGCTGGGGGTGGCCCAGGAAGATGCCAGCAGCAGGACAGTCCTGGTTTGGGGCTTGGATGCACATGTGGGGGTGTTTTGCTCTGGCTGTTTTGGCTTTGCTTTTCCCTGAAACACTGATGAATTCTTTTGTTTTCTGGGAGGCCAGATGGGAATCCCAAACCCTTGGCCAAGTTTTGCAGGAGGAGCCTCCTGCCCTGGCCGTGCTGCACAGCCCGGCCTGGTGCTGCCTGATGAGCATGACAGGGCCTTTACACTCGACACCTGTGTTTATAAATATGGAGGAATTGTCTCAAGCTGGTCAAAACACAATTATTTCATTTTCTTCCCCATTCAGGATTGTTGTTGTTTAGGAATAAATTGCCGCTGCTGATTTACAGGATCAACAAGGACAGCATGAAATGGGCTCAGTGAAGTGATTTTGAATTTCCACTACAATTACTCTTCTCTTCAACCATATGATTCCCTTTTGCTCACATGCACCAGCCAGGGCCAGGTTTGTTTTCTCGCTGCTGCCCTGGGAGCTCTGCCTGCCCTTGCTGTGCAGCAGCCCCAGGCTGAGCCTGCACAAACAAACCTGAAGTGCTAAATTGCACTTTATTCAAGGAAGCTGGCAGAGAAGGTGCATCCCAGAATCCCACTGCACGGGTGCCAAGGGATGGTGATTCTCTGGCTCCAGCAGTGAAGTCAAGAGTAAAGACCCTGGATTTGTTATGCTGGTGTTGTGTGTATCTACTGAGTAAATTCCTCCTCTTCTTGTCCCTCAGTTTCTCTCCCTGCACACCCTGGGTGAGGTCCTCTGACTCCTCACCAAGCCCACGTGCTTCTCTTGGTGAAGCAAGGTTTGCAAGCTCACACGGATGGGTGACACTCATGTGTCACCATTAAAACCCTCTGTGGCCCAAAGGGCCCCAGAAAAGGGGCTGCAGATGTGATTGAAATTCATCTCCCAGGGCCCTGTGTGACCTTCTCCAGCTCTTCCAGTGTGGCCAGAGTCACACCTGGAAATGGACTAAAAGTTCCATGCTCAGGCTGGCAAGTGAGGAATGCTCCCATGGGTCTGTGCATCACTTGGAGTGATCACAGGGCAATTTAAGTGAGCAGAGAAATAATTTGTAGGAATTCAGCTTTCCCTGCTGTTTCTTGGATTAGTTTGGTGTTGAAGAAGGGAGAGACAATTGCCTTTAAGCTCTGTTTGTTCCTTTACATCTCTTACCCCCTTCAGTCTTTCCTTCCCCTATACCAATGTCTGCAGGAGCTCTGAAGGATCCCAGAATGGTTTGGGTTGGAAGGAAAATTAAAATTCATCCAATCCCACCCCCTGCTATTAGCAGGGACACCTTCCACCAAACCAGGCTGCTCCAAGCCCTGTCCAAGCTGGCCCTGAAGCCCAAAGCTGCTCTCCTGACCCTCCCATGACACTGGGATGTTTGGATGGTGTTGCTAATTCAGGACCATTGTCCCCTCTTGCATTGTTTAATGAAAGATGTGTGCTGGGGACCTGAAGTTAATAACAAACCCTGAGCTCTGGTAACAGCACGAACACAAACCCACGCCAGCGATGCTTGAGCTCTAAATAGTCTAATAAATGTGAACATCTTGGGTAATGTGATTTATTATTGACAGCATGAATAGGGAAATAATAAAACAATGTAATGATTCTGCAAGAAAAGTGAGGGGGGTTTATAATTATTCATACTTGGAAGGGTGTTTACAAGGCAGGAATGAGGTCAGACTTTTTAAGAGAGCCGCGGATGCCAGATCTCAACCTCATGCATGTGAGGAGATGTAATCCCCCTCCTGGAAGTTCATTTGCGTGGGGAATTGGGCTCCCCAGTTTCATTAGCACTAATAGACCCTGCCTGTGTCTGAGTGGCTCCGTGAATATTGGAGCACCGGGTGAGATGGAGAACTGAAGCTGCACATCTTGACAGGGAAGTGGCTTTTCCATGCCTGGAAAAGGGAGTGGTGGGGGTTGGGAGTGGGGTTTGTTGGTTTAACTCGGGCTAAGAGATGGGAATTGAGGGGATGGGGTTAGAAAAAAAGGGTATCCAAAATGCTGCAGTGGTTTTGGTGGGAGGGAAACTGAGGCACAAAGTGGGGTGATGCAGCTGATCTGGGATGGGGCTGCCAGCAGAACTTCAGACTCCATCCAGGGATGGTCCATCAGGACACAGCCTGGCACGGGAGTTAGCAGGGACTCTGAGGGACAGCCTGGCACGGGAGTTAGCAGGGATCCTGAGGGACAGACTGGCACGGGTGTTAGCAGGGATCCTGAGGGACAGACTGGCACGGGAGTTAGCAGGGACTCTGAGGGACAGCCTGGCACGGGGGTCAGCAGGGACCCTGAGGGACAGCCTGGCACGGGTGTTAGCAGGGATCCTGAGGGACAGACTGGCACGGGTGTTAGCAGGGATCCTGAGGGACAGCCTGGCACGGGAGTTAGCAGGGATCCTGAGGGACAGCCTGGCACGGGTGTCAGCAGGGACCCTGAGGGACAGCCTGGCACAAGTGTTAGCGGGGATCCTGAGGGACAGCCTGGCACGGGAGTTAGCAGGGCACTGCCATTGGCACTGGCACCCCAACACACCCTTCTCCTTCCCTACCAGTTACCCCAGCCTGTTTCCAAAGGTCCTGCTCTTTTCCCAGGGATAACTGAACTCATCATCTTCCCTCTGTAGTGCCTGGTGCATCCAGAACCCAAGGGAACAGCTGGAGCTGTGCCAGGGGAGGTTTAGGTTGGGTATTGGGAAAAGGTTCTTCCTCCAGAGGGTGCTGGGCACTGCCCAGGCTCCCCAGGGAATGGGCACGGCCCCAGAGCTCCAGGAGCCTTTGGACAGCACTGCCAGGGATGCCCAGGGTAGGATTTGGGGGTGCCTGTACAGGGCCAGGAGCTGGGCTGGATGATCCTGGTGGGTCCCTTTCTCAATCAGGATATTCCATAATTCTGTGATTCCAAAGAAATGTTCCATCTGTGGTTTTATTTAGCATAATCAGTCCTGCCCCACAGAGCAGCACTTCCCGCAGGTAGGACTAAACATCCCTCATTTTCCTCTTTATTTTACATCAGCCCAGCTCCACTCCAAGCCCAATTGGATTTTTCATTACTGTGGCAGGTTACGATCCTTTGGATACTTTTCCTGTAATTTTCATGTTTTCCTTTTAATATTTCTCATGAGATTGAAAGCTTGGGATAAGAGGTGGGAAGCTTTTCCTCAGCACGTTAGAGAGGAACCTCTGGAATTAAAATGAGGTGAGAGATGCCAGGGCTGGTGGCTGCGGAGATGAGGGGAGGTGATGGAGCTGAGCTGGGGAAGCTGCAGCACACGAGGAGCATCCACAAAAACAGCATTTCCTAAGGCCCAGCAGTGCTAAATCTCTGTGCCTCTCTGACAGCTTCTACTGCCATCAACATCTCCCATGTTTTTCAGTGAAGTAATTCTTTTCGATGCTTCAAATATAGATAGATTTTTGTGTATAGAGGAGGTTTTTTTATTTATATAAATATATATATATCTACTGTCAGCTGGTATTACAAAGAGCATAAAGCACATCTCCAGCTCCTGCATGTTCAGCTTGGTTGGGATGATGTCGCGAAATGAGAGGACGAATGAGCCAAACTCCAACATTTCCCCTCAGCAGGGGACACCAGGGGGGTCCTGCTGTTTGAATGGCTCTGGGATGCTGCTGGCAGCTGTGGGATTTCAGGTAATCCCGGATGCTTTGGTAGGGAATATGTGTAACTGAGCATTTATGGCCCCTTATTTCCCTCTGTATGAGAAAAAAAAAGCACTCTGGGCTTTTTTCTCGAATTACTTTGCCTGGAGACTGCCAGCTTCTTTGCCTGCATCCCTCTGGGAAGCAGGGGCTGGTGGAACTCCTTTTTATCAGCAAATTAGATAATGGCAATTATCTTGATGATCTTTAAGGTCCCAGCCCAGCCCATTCTACGGTTCTACGATCTTACTTTTGTGTCATTAAATGCTGGCAATGACTCTCAGCTTCCCCCACCTCCTGTGGCAGAGAACATCATTTCACTTGGCTGCAGAGCCCGAGCCACAGAGGGATACGGTGTCGGTCCGCAGGAAATCTCAGCCATGGGACCCAGATATTGCATTTAGATGTAGTTGCTTTCATTAACTCCCTATTTTATAGCACTCATCAGTCTTTCTCCCCTGCCAGAAAGTCTCCAATGTACTGAGGAATATTCAGGCCTCTTTTGGCAAGCGTCAGAGATAAGTGGATAATAAAACACACCTTGAAAATATTCTCCATCCTATTATTAGCCACTTTCTTATTATACTTGCAAAGAAAAAATTCCAGTTATAAAGCAGTGCACTTCTCTATATTGTCAGTCCATCGTGCTCAGACACTCGCAAAGAAAGTCTTTCAATAATATTCTCACTATTGTTTGTTGATTGGCTCTATTAATCACTTTTCACAGCCTCAGCTACACATTTCCATGAGCGTGCACAGTTTAAACCCCCCTCCCTCCCCGCAGCCTCCTTTTATGCTCCCATGAAACTTTGAGGATGCCTAAACCCCTGCTTCAGCAGGAATGAGAGGAGACAGATCTGCAAAGCTGCCTGCTCTCCTTTTAGCAAGAACAAAAGCTCCCTGGAATAGCAACTGTTATTTACTCATCTCTCATCAGCAGATTTGACCTAATTTTGCTCTTCCCATGCCTTTGTTTCAAACACCTGGTTGCGGCATCGCCAGCGGATCCGGCTCTTTCACAGCGGCTGGATTTGCTTGCTGGGGGAGGCTGGTTCCTCCTGGAAAAGCTGAGCCTGCTGGCCTGAAGGAGCCCTGCAGAACAGCCCCCAGCATTTCGCTTTTGGGGAGCCTTTCCTTAGCACCCCAAAATGCTCACAGTGGGTGCTAGGCAGCAGTGACCGCTCAGCTTCTGGCATGACTCTTCAAGCTCAGTTTGGCTCAGGTGAGGGCACCTGCTGCCCATGCACTCCTAAAAATACACCCAGAGCAGATCTGTAGAGATCCCAGCTCAGGTAGGGGCTCAGTGCCCGCTGGTGGGCACCCACCAGGTACTGTTTTCAGCAGCCCCCAGGGCAGGAGCTCTGAGTTCACTTCAGAAGCTGGCCGGAGGAGCTCAGCCACAGATTTGCCCTGGCTTTCCATTTAAAATAGCCTCCAGCCCTCCTGTGCCGGTGAGGAGGCAGCTGGAAGGGAGATGCACTGATGAGAAATGCGGGGCCCCGAAATTCATTTTTCAAAGATGGCAGCAAAGCCAGTGATTTATCTGCTGTCACCGCGGTCCGAGCAAACCTTCCCCACCAGGTGAGCAATGCAGGAAAGGTAACTCAGCAAACACAAAATACAACAAAGTCCTGTCAAGCTTCCTCACCTAGAGATGACTTTTATTTTCAGCCCTGAATGTAATTAACAGCACTGACTTGAGAAAAGTAATGAACTCTCTCCCATGTGGTCTCTGGGATCTCTTAGCCAACTTCCCGTGCTCTTTGCCTCATGCATTCCCCATCAGTTTTCCCTCTGTCATCTCTGATTTATTACCTTCAGAGCAGGATCTTCATCCCCAGGGCTCAGCAGCTCTGAACTGGCTAAGAGAGACCTTTGGTGTCATTTGGACCCACTCAGGCAGTGTTACAGTTTTTGGAAGTTTTGGATCCCTTGAGGCACTCTATCCTTTAGCCAGCCTTCTCCAGGGCTAGCTGGCCACAAACATTTCCTGCAGATGTTTTAGCTCTTTTGGAAAAGTTGTGTGCCATGGAAGCCACCTCTCCCTGCCTTCACCCATTTGGGAGCCTCGGGATATTGCAGCAGTAACCGCGCTTCACCTCCCGTTGGCGTGGGGCAGCCACAGCCCCGCCTGCCCACAGCCAGGGGCACGGGAAAGGCTAACCAGGAACCTGGGAAAGAACTGTCCTGGTTTCAGGCAGATTTGGGAGAAAACCTCCTACAAGGCCTCCCCTCCTACAAGGCCCCCCCCTCCCCTCCCCCAACCGATTTGGGAAAGACTTCCTCAGAGAGAAGTGGAAAAAATCTGTTTATTAAACAGGCAAAGCACTCCCAGCACAATACCCGATGACAAGAGCTTCGTGCCACTCTGGAGAGATGACAAACCTTGAGAAGTCCCCACCTCAAAGGTAGTCCCTGTGCTCTGTTGCTCTGTTCCTCTGGTGCTGGGAGAAAAAGGAGTTGCTGCCCCCGGCTGGTCTTGGTGGGGTGGGTCCCAGGCAGAGGCTCCCCCCGGTGCTTCCTCCAGGTCCTCAGTCCA